>JARACY010004449.1:0-26881 GCA_029255725.1 Scrobipalpa atriplicella | reverse complement strand
AACCAAGGAACAAAAATATAAAAAATCGCCCGTGCATGAACGGGGGTTTACGCGAGCTGTCAGATTAAAAGTCGCTCTAACGGTTTCCCCTAGGTGCATGCGTGAACGCACTCCAGTGCGTTCCACTAGTATAAGATTCGATCGGTATAAATATCGAACTGGGTCGACTGAACGTACCCGCAGCGAGCGGACGCCATTTTTAAATCGTTTCTTTAAACGGACTACTTATACACCGATACATCTGCGTAACTCGCAATAATAGAAGCGGGTGATTTTATTTACAGTGACGGCTGCAAAATCGTCCGTAGGTATGTGAACTAATTAACTAGGGAAGTGCCTGCCTGCTAAACTAAGGTAGGTACTTGTTCTTGGTGTAATCTAGAGCATGTATTTGGCATGGATTCAAAATACATAGAAATATACAAAAAGTAGGTTTAGCTTACTTTGGCTGCCAGTATCAGCAACACTACTTAATGGTAGCAATTCGTGGTTGCAAAATACGCGAATTAACTAATATAAGTCCATACCTGTACACTTTCTATCATGAGAGAACAGAACAAGATGGCAAAAGGGGATCTCTGGTGCACGCTAGCGCCCTCATCAGTTAAAAAATCATTACTCACTGAAAAAGCAATTAATCGAAAATTCGGTAGGACGGATTAAAGTACCTATAGGTACTGAACTGTTTACAGCAGTTACAGATAGGTACCAAAAGTGGCCAAGTGGCCGTTTTTCGCAAATTTTCTATCTGATACTACCATGAACTATAAATTGCAACTTTATGAAGTTCTTTACTTTTACTTCAATCCGTCCTACCAGATTCAGTGAATTATGATTTTTTGACTGATGAGGGCGCCACTTAGCTCAGGGTAGTCGGGATGTTTACGAACCGGGCCCATTATAAACTCTGACATCAGGGATCATCGGGTCGATCGACTCGAAACCCACACGACAAAAAGAAGAAGTAACAAAATAAAACTCTATGATAAAAATAGCAAAAACAATTATTAATTATCGAAATTAATAGCGATATTTACAGAAACAACAGTTATTATGATGATGATAATGACAATAAATTACTTAATTATGTTTACATAGTTCCGAAAAAATGAAAACAAGCCATTATACATTTTTATCTTAGTAAAATAGTATAAAGAACTGATAAAATATGTTCATTTTCATTCATATGAAATATTCTTAAACTGGTTTTGGCAGTGAATTGTATATTAAAAATATTGCCAATATATTTTCACAGCAAAAGTAATATTTTCGACCTCTTAATACAAATATATCGTACCTTACACATAATTTTATGTAACAATTATTTTCTACTTATTTATAATAGACGAATATGTACATATCTTATTTGTAATTCTAACTTAATCCTCACTCTATCCCACATTAAATAATATAGATGTCGTAGGAATATTTTAAAATACGAATCTTCGCGTAATTCCCAGGGATTTCGCGAAAACACGGATAATTAGATACCTAATGGTGAAAACACTGTCAAATTTTACTGGAAAAGTCAGTTTTTTTTTTGCGAAAAGAACTCGTCTTTCTAGTAACATTTGATATCCTTAACTTAAATAAGAACGTTCATTGGTCCTGGTCCGTGTTTTCGCAAAATCCCTAGGATTAGAATTATCAAATTATTCTACGACATAGATATTTCTTGAAATTTATAAAAGTAAAGGCATTATATAAATTGCTAGTTTTTATAGATTGTATAGGTGTGGTTAAGACCATGTTGAGTCCAAGTAAGTAATACTATAATTAATAAGGCAATTTTGTCTTATGATATTGAACAACCATGAGTGCATTTATCACATTTACTGTACTATCATACGTACTACCAACTGATTCCATTCATTGTTCTGCGTTTCTAAAGAGGTATTGTATGTTTTCTTCATGAAGTGCTATTAGCAACATGATAATGCCGCCGGTAAGAATGCCTAATACCGCGAGGATTAAGTTAACACTTTTACCGTGATTATTTTCATTGATTTCTGGCACTAAATCTGCCAGCGCAATATAAAAGAAGGTACCAGCCGTCGCAGCGTAGATCCACTGGGAGGTGGACTCGTGATCTTCCGCGAGCCAAATGCCGCCTGCCATGCCCATGAAGCTGAGTATGGAGGACAGCAAGTTGTAGTACAAGGCGCGCTTGATGGTCATACCGGACCGCAATAACACAGCGAAATCACCAAGCTCGTGCGGCAGTTCGTGACAGAACACAGCTAAAGCAGTAGCAAAGCCCGTCACCGGATCCCCGCTGAATGCTGCACCGATAGCAAGACCATCAGTCAGATTGTGCAGCCCGTCACCCACGATCACCATTAAGGCAGTCGATGTCATCGGTCGCTCAACCGGCGGCGGAGGCGAACCAGGCATCATAGCACCCAGTTCGATAGGTTCTATTTGTTTCGCGGATTCTGTTTTGATTTCTTCCACCGTTTTGACTGAATCGTGAGAGTGGGCGTGACCTCCGTTCATAGTTTGCATGACCGCTTCGACGGTGTAAAAGAGGAGGATGGTGAGAAAGGTGACGCTGCATTTGAGGACCACCTCTGTTTCTTCTTCGTGCGCTCCGGGGGGTCCGTGTGACTTGATGGCGTGGGGCAGGAGGTGCAGGAGGGCGTCACCGCAGAGAGTGCCCACTGCTACTGCGACGAGGAAGTGAAGCACGTGGCTGAATATCACGGATTTGAGAAGCGGCACCACGGCCACACCAAGAAGCCCAGTTGCGCTGATCACCAGGATACTTAAACTTGCGTAGATCCAAGCTGAAAAAAGAAAAATATCGGTTAGACTAAGATATCAAATTCGGGGGTAGTCAAGTAAAGCAACAGTCAAGAAATAGGATGGAAAACATTCAGATAACAGAGCTGTGCAATACTTACTCCAATGTCTCTCAAGTTTGGGTGTAGGCACCTCGGTCTTGAAGCAGGAACGCTGGTCCAGTTGGTAGACCAGGGCAGGGCACATCTCCAGGAAAGTCTTCTGTCCGATGGTGATGACTCCCGGTTCGTTCTCCATACCGTACACCTCCAGTATCTCCTTCGGTGACAGGCATGATTTCTTCAATATTGGAGCAGCTGAAATAATCAAAATAAATTATTAGACGGGGAAATTCGAGCCAAGAAAACAATTTCTTTGTGAGGTTGGAAATCGAACTTCAATTACGGCAAAATTTTAAGAAGAGGGACTGAAACTCAACGATGGCAACTAGATTTCTCAGTAATCGTGCCATTGAAGTTATCAATGTGTTAGATGCCTAACTAAAGGTTTTTGCACTTAAAATTTTCCCTTGAGTATATATTTCAACCTTGATCGCAAAACAGAAGTCAATAACGTAATATTAAGTAGGCACTTAGATAATTTATTTATCAGCATTGTCAACACTTAAAGGATTATTTAACTATCATATAAATAATATTATTGCAGAATATTTTTTACGCAATAATACCTATTAGAATTGTATAATTCTTATTGTTATTATGATACTATTATGTATATTTGTACTCAGTATATTTCTATTTTTTCATACAAAACTAAAGAAAAATGCACGCCACTACTCGGAAAGTCTATGTAATTAGTTTCCTAACTTGTATAAAGAAAAGTAGATCCTGTCGATGTAGACTTGAGAAAAAAAGTGAAAGATTACAGATTTCATCCTTGTGGGTAAGTAAATTAAGAAGATTATAGGATTTTAACTTTACGGAAACAGAATGGGCTCGTCTAATACTTAATCTAGTAGGTAGGTATGTGTCTAATGATAAAAATCAATGAGTAGTACTTCATTAATACTACGATGGAATTATTTATGAACACGTGAACTACAAGAGGATCATTGTAGTATGAAACACGTAAAGGACAAGGCTAGATAAGAAATGAGGAATCTATTACTGTAGCTTTGTCATCTAGGTACCAGTACCTACCAATGTATCTCGAGGAAATTATATTCTGTCTACAAAAACATAGGAATTTCAATTTTTACCACGTGAATTCCCAAACTATTAGTATATGTAATGTACCTACCTCCTATCTGCAGTGTAACTGATGTAAAAGAAGACGGTTTTCCGCAAACTGAAAGCTGAAGGAGGTTGTTCAGTTTGGTTGAATGAGCAACTCCTTTCAGTTTGCGGAAAACCGCGTCTTTTACACCCTGGTATTGATTAGGTATAATAACACCGCACCACCTCTAAAAACGCTGTCTGTCCGTAGGAGGTCACATACGAATGAACTACTCAAATTGACGCAGGACCTTACGAATGGGCCTTGGCTATGGGAAGGGTCGAAGATTAGGTATACGAGCAACAGTCTCCTCGTAATAGGATAATAGCGAGCTATCAAACGATCGTCTCAATGTTCCTCGTTGCGCATTTCCTCTCGTTCTGGATTTTACCGTGTCTGAGATTCGAGACAGTCGACTTGTTTTTCTAAATAGATACTATAAATAAAATTATATTATAATTTTACATAATGGGTGTTGTGTTCTCACAGCGGGAACTCTGCCTAACGATTTAATTTGTCTTCCGTCAGCAACCAGTCTCTTTTGTAGTCGTAAAAAGTTAACAAATTACCTAGGTACCTCTTTTATAATTTATCTCCTAATCCTAACTAATTGTAACTTAAAGTACTGCTCTATGTCCATGTTTTTTAACGTTATTCGCGATAAACGCCGGAATTCCGGTTAGACATTGCGGATATTCATTCAGTCAAATCACATAACACACCACATTTCCACCTGTAGGTATGTCCTTCAGTGTCAACTTGTAACTTGTATTGTTGCCAACAATTGCGCTTATTATTGATATATCCTATTTCCGTATTTATTCATTTCTTCCTCAAGGCGGAAAAACAAAGATGAAGGCATGTGAAGTGGTACTCAAAACTTTTAGTCTATACTATTGTCTTGGCTCTACAAAGCGTAAAGTAAGGAATTAGCAAGAACTCGTGTTTGTAGACAAAAAAAGGTGTTTCGGGTAATTTTAACGGTTCTGTTCATTACATGGACTTGTTTATTATCTAGTAACCTAGGTTCATTATTATATCACACGTTGACGTGAAAAACGACAAATTCAAGAGCATCTCTCATCTATGTGCAAAAAAAGGTGCGAATCCGTACCATTCCGTACCTACCTAAATAAGCGAAAGATCATCGACCTACAACGAGGACGAAGGCAATCTGAGCAGATTGGTCACAGTCTCAGCTCTGAAAACGTTGAATCAAACCTGCAGAATGCAAGCAAAAAGAATTGCAGAATAATAGGCACTTGTCCGCACATTTAACGGAACCGGTTTTTTATTTAGTTTCAGTTCAGCACTTAAGAAAAACTTGTCGTTCACTTGTAAGTAATTTGCTAGAGTTTGACTCGATAGTTTATGTAAGTTGTTTAACCAACTGCTTATTCCGGTCACATATTAAGTATGTCTAATAACCAGGACAATAATTAAAACAATTATGCTTTGTAGATGAAAATTCTTGATAAAGAAGTAGGTATTTTTTTAAGTTAGGTACAGCAAAGAATCACAACAGTGTAAAACATCGAACAATGAATGCGTGAAAACTGCATCTTCATGTCTATTTTCAGGTTAACTAGACAGGCTACAGTGAAAACATATAGGTTTTGTAAAGTTTACAAAAATAATAAGGCTAAGCAATACAGGAGAATTTCACGCAAACACCAAGAGTATGACTAATAAACCGTGAAGGTCGATAGACACCTAATACTCGTAATGTCTCATGACAATGAAATTGAAATTCAAGGATACAAGCAGAGATTTCAGTCTGACTAAAGAACTTCCGCCTTTCACGAAGGTAATTAACTAACTATACCTGTCTTAAGGGTGACCATTGGTCGCCTTCAAGGATAGAGCGTCTAATAGTGACAGGAAAGGTAGAATGGAGACCTAGAGGCCGAAGCCCGAAAAGATGGACGGAGGGTATACCAGGTATCCGAAGGGCTGAAGCGGACATAATATCAAGAATTAGCTATTAAGAAAAATACACAAGAGATTCAAAACTTTATAAATAAATTTAAGACAAGACAAGTGTCAGAAAGTGCTGGATGTTTCAGT
Source organism: Scrobipalpa atriplicella (assembly GCA_029255725.1). Taxonomy (NCBI): domain Eukaryota; kingdom Metazoa; phylum Arthropoda; class Insecta; order Lepidoptera; family Gelechiidae; genus Scrobipalpa; species Scrobipalpa atriplicella. The sequence goes on along the minus strand of JARACY010004449.1, from coordinate 20,797 downwards.
AGGTACATTAAATAATACTATCTTTATTGTACTCGCCTCAGTATATCTACTCATGTACCATACAAGTTAGGTATTGTAGATTATGAAAAAAAAAACACATGACATTAATTAGAGAAAGGACAGGACGGCACTCATGCCCATCAGTAGATTGCAGTGGATGGTATAGCAAGAATACTCACCAGAAGTAGTGCCGTGCCTGTGCCGATGCAGGGTATCGTGCAGTTGCCGGAAGGTGCCGTTCACCCGGTGTATGGTGATAACAGAGGTGAACACTACCCATCAGTGGGTTATAGAGGATGGTTTAGCAACAATACTCACCAGAAGTAGGAGGAGACCGCCTGTGCCGATGCAGGGTGTCGTGCAGTTGACGGAAGGTGCCGTTCACCCGATGTACGGCGATGTCGTGAGGAGAGTTGAACACTCTACCTCCCAGGCCCAAGTTGTCCAAGAGGTGTTCAAAGCCCTGTAATGCGAGAGGTAAAAAACGTTGTATTTTCTTTATTCGTGTGAATTGTCGAGTTGAACGGCCCGATGAATCGATGAACCCTATCGTTAGTTTTTAATCAGCTTAATATATCTTTGACGTAGTTTGGTCACGGACAGTCAAAGATAACGATGATGAACCACCACAAAATGCAGCGAAGTGATAGGTGGCATTTTGAATTTTTGAAATGATTATCTTTCTCGACGCGTTGCTTCCCGGTGTGAATTAGCCATTATTATTTTTAACAATGTATGGTGTTATTATCGATAACTGAAAATCGTGGGAATTAGTTAAAGACAGGATTTAACGAAATTTATAATTATGTTTGATAAATATTTCTGATAAAAATTATAATTTATGTAAATATTCTGAGATAAGGTTCTTGTTATAAATAAGGAAAAGGAAAACGAAACTAAAATGTACCTTTACGAAAATAAATTAATCTGTTATGTACTTATCAAAATAAGAAGCATGACTGGTTGACAGACTTAATCATCAATGCAGCGTATAACCACAGTTATAACTACAGAAATCAATTTGAGCAGTTTGTTTTATGAAACGTGAGTAAACTCGTTATCTAGCTAGGTACCCACTCGACACTCGTACTTACTCAACCAAGGAACCTAGCCGATGAAGGTGTTTATTTATATTTTTTCGTTAATAAGTATTTCATAATGTGCTGTACAGTTTTTTAACCTGCACAATGATACAAAATTTCATGACAGAGCGTAGATAATTACGCGAGAAAACTTTATCGGTTTGGAGCGGCCCTGATACTCTAACTCCTTGGCTGGCTGTACCTACATGTTTTCCAGCATTTTTAGAATTTCAATCCCTTTTATGTTCGTTATTCAATTCGATTTAAAATTTATGAGAAGACTCGCATTATCTCCCTAGACTTATCCCGTATTTTACGGGGTCGGCTACCTAATCTAGGGATTTGAACGAGGGTACTGGTTTTTACATAGAGCGACTGCCGTCTGACCTCCGCAACCCAGAAGGGAAACCAGACCCAATCCTAGATTATTTTCTTGCCAGCGGTTAGTGGCCAATCTAGCTGTCAGAGTTTTTAAGCCGCCAATGCAAAGCAATGGCCTCTGACATGGCTTAACGACTAATATCTACGATATTAACCCTTGCCTTCCGAAGCACGGAAACGCTCGAGATGTTATACCTACCACCACCGGTCACCCATCAATGGCCTGGCCGCGGCAATGGTTGCTTAACATTCGTAATTGGAATGAAGCTCTAACCACTTGACCACGAGCGCTTCAGAGAGCGCTTTACTTTATGAGAAGACTAAAGAGTAAGATAGTTTAACACAAAGAAAGATCATGACATTTTTTCATGTTGTTAATACGAAACACAACATATTTTCATGTTTTAAAAGTTATTTTTTTAAAAGGACTTTAAAGTTTAAATATCTTTCAGCACATTTTAATTTTCAAATTAAAATTTAAAAAATACAGGTATGGTTTTATTTTATGCGCTACATATTATTTCATTTATTATGTTAAAGGTGGAAAGTTCAGTCTTACAAGAAAATCTATTTCATCCATCCTCCTGGGCAGAAATAAAAGATAATCGTCTTATCCGCGTATCGTTTATTGCCATTTCACTTCTGTAGGTCTGCTGTAAGAAATTTCTTTTTAGTGATAAGCAGTGTCTGTTGTGTCTGTGTTTCCTATGTATTTTGTCCTTCGTATCTTTCTGTGTACAATAAATGGTTAAATAATCGTCTCTATCACTTAATAATATACCTACTGATAAAGACTGTCTAAATAACAAAAAAAAAATTTTACGTAAACAACATGATTAATTTCAGATTAGATTATAGTAATTTAATCATATTCCACAGATTAATAAGAGACAAAAAGATGAGAGTAAAGTAGAGCAAAAACACACACACAAACTTCAGGAAAATTCAAGTAAATTTTAGGAATTTGTATATTGAAGTGAAACTTCTTTAGGCGCGGAGATTTCAAGGTCGAATGACGGAAATTTATACGTCAAAGCGGGGAACGGAAGTCGAAATGTCAAAAATGTCAAAGAAGTTTTACTGCTCGGCACACACACACGCTCTTTTTTTATCGACTTTTTATACCATCTTGCATAGAGCTACATCTCGAATAAGGACAATAGTTTCCCACCAGTATTTTAGTAAGGTGGACAAGGAAAAGGAGATGTAAAGCGGGAAGTTCTGATCATTTAGCATTAATTATCTAATCAGCAGCAGCGGTTAGGGATTTAGACGACATAGTAAATATGGCTAGAACACTAGGAAGAGAAACTGGTTTTGACTAGTTAATGTGCCAGGAAGAGCGGAGTTTCCACACAAGCTGAGGAGCTTACTAATGATGTAAGCATCTCCGCAATGCTTTAAACGTGTAAGCTCTTTCTGCAGCCTATGCGCCTTGTAGGCATAACTTTAAAAGGTTTTTATTTCATATCCTTCCATGCTGGACTGGGACTGGGAGCGATAGAAAAACAAAGAATGTGCCAACTGCATCTCCTCCCGGACATGCTGTGAAAACCAGCTAAGGGATTCGAGTGTTTCAGTATATTGTAATTTAGGAGATGGGCTGAACACCTGTCACTACAGCAAGATACGGATCTATCTTAAACAACCCTCAAAACTTATCAGACGGGGCGGAACGACCTTTGTTTAGGTCGTTGACGCTCTGCCTACCCCATTAGGGATAAAGGCGTGATTTATGTATGTATGTTTATTTCATAGCTCCACAACAACATAGCAACACAAAAGTAAAGTAGCCCAGAGGATATTATATTTTCTTTGCCAGAGGTGAATGTTAAATAAAAATTCAAAATAAAATAAAATGACCGCGAAAGTTTAAAATTGGGTTCGTACTTTTTCTTACACTCTGGCGCTATTCATGTCTTATAATCGTAAATCTTTGATACTACGAACTAGAACATTTCATTCAGACGTAAGTAATACTAGTGGTAATAGGTAAAACTCCTAAGCAGGCGAACGTAACACAATGTAACATGAGACTAAAACAGGTAGCTGTGGCCATAATATGTACAATTTGTTATTCGTCGTATCAATGACTGACTTCAACAGATGTCTACTTAGGAAAATAAGAGTTGTTGAATACAGCTGTTGCAGTGTCCGCCCGACTCTTGTATAATATGAATTTACATAGTTAGGGTACCTAGAACTACGTACCTACTTTCTACTTATTAGTGTTAAAGTTGAAAGAAGTAGAATGAATCGGTATATTTAATAGAATTTTCCCGAACTTCGAAAGTGGACTACTTAACTATGCATTTGTTTACGTTTACTGACAACAAACGGAGCTGTCTATAGAATTAATGCCCTATCTTATGTAACTAAAGAGAGCGAATTCCGCTTCACTTTCTGTTTCACTGTCAAATCATAAATTTTTAATTCTCAATTCTTTATTTGTATTCATGTTGTAAGTACAAAATAATAATCAAGAAATTCACAAAACATTTTTTCTCAGTAATTAATAATTTATATTTTTCATGTTTACCTAATAAAAAAAACACAATGCTAAATACCTATTTCTTAAATTTTATGCCACCAAAACAAACGTTTCATCAAACTTCTAGTTCTTACTTTACGTACATTACAAATGAAACGGGTAATATTTCTTGTAACTAATGCGTGTACTCAAAATATATGATGTAATTTTTATATTTCATCAAACAAAAAATGTTTTGAATTAATATTTGACAAAAGCGCGTTTTTGGATCCTTGGTACTTACTATTTTAAGGAAAATTATACCACACAGATTTTTAATATAAGGTGAGGTGAGGTGCAAGTGCAATGTATTAGGTAATATTATGATATAATTGAAAATATTATAAAAATGACATATTGTTCCGGTTTAATACTTATAAAAAATAAAATCAGTTTGAACTTATGCAAATTGTTATGCATACGCATAGCACAACCTGCATAGCGAAGGAAAAATTATTATCATCAAAGGATTCATACGAAAATACTTCGAAGTATTGGGGAAATACCGGATAGCTGTCTATGTAAAAGTAAAGAGAACAGGCTGCGTCTTATGTTTGTGAAATGTGTGGAAAAACTGGAAACATTATTCATTGATGAAACGAACAATAAGTGTAACGTAAAATGTAGTAGTAAACATGCTTTGTTTACGAGCATCAACTATACAAATGGAATTGTTTACAAATTGTATACTTACATTGACATAGGATAACTCAGTCTAATATTTATTAAATAATTTTGTAAGTTTTCCTAGTGAGTATCTCACATCATTCAATTGGTTGTTTTAGTTTCGTTTCGTTGTTTTATTTATACACATTGATTGATCAATAATTTAACCTATTGTCTTCCTTAGAGAGACTTGAGATCTTGCAAGATTGAGTACATTACGACAACATAATGTATGTAAATGAGGGGATTTACTTATGATTATGATCTGAAATTAAATCCACATGGTTTTTTTTAAATTCACACCTTTTTCCTGGTGACTGACCGTTCACTAACCCGTTCAAAGGTAATGTAATCTTACTAGTATCCTCCTGATTCAATAATTTAGTTATTTTTAACAGAGAAAATGCATTCAAATATTTGGATTAATAAAAAGCTAACAAATTCTTACGTGCGAAGGGATTTAATAGATCGTATCCTACTAAAGACATCTAGCTTTTAACTAACTTTATATCAGAGAACGTATTACAGAAAAAGACTACAAAATTTCATAATTCGGAGTAAATTCGTTCGTCAAACACCTGGTTATTGCAAAATCGGCTACTATTGCTAATAATAAGCTATCAAACTTGGTGGTTCTTTTTCGTATCGCATAAAACATCTGTGAACTTGTGTGTGGTATGTGTTTATCTTTTCTGTGAGAGAACAATACCCAACATACCCATTAAGTATAATTCGCGCAGCATAATGGACCTGGCGGCTAATTTAAAAAATAAAAGACTCACCGGGTGTTACGTAGCTGATAGAGATCCAAAAACGCAAATGTTTGATTGTTGTTTATAGTGTAACAGATAATAGTCGTATTGTAGCTCTAATACTAGGTCCTAGTATTAATACCTGGTATGAATAACGAGGAAGGTCTTAGATTCACACGCGTAATTAATTTCTTTTATAATGACTGTTATTTGAAAAATCTTGAGGATAGACTAGGCTGACTATTGAATTCTTTATTCCGGTTTTTATGTCGCAGGTTACTTTAGCTTCACTTGCTACTCTACATTTGTACTGTTTTTATAAGTTTTGAGACATTCGCGGTTGTTCATTACAATTCAAGGTAACAATAAATATAATCGTGGCTAAAATCCCGTTCAAAATAATAATCTAATTGTATTGTTTTTGTTTGTATGTAGGTAAACAAAAAGATCTGGGTATTTAACAACATACAATTTTAATGGTTTTGATAACGCGACGCGATGCCATGATCCAGTAAAAAAATATAAATACCTAGAGCAATTAGATACCTATAAATTATTCATAAAAATATGATAAACAGCATTTTAGGTGCCTAAATATAATTGCAATCTGTACGCTACAACACATAGACGTTACGCATTCAAAAAGACCTAAAAGGTAGGTAATTATTTAGGTACAGGTGTTTTCCATAGTATTTCATTTAGCCGGCGTCTACTTCGGTAACATGAGCAAATGAAAACGAAAGTCCCCAAGCATGTGTTTGACCGTATTTTGAATACAGAACAGCAGTGTGCCCAGTGGACGAGAAAGTTGAAGGGCATAAAATTGCCTGATTTGATTTAGGATAGAAACTGCCATGAAACTAAAGTAGTACCTACTGCCTACTCAGTCGGTATATCGACATACATAAATGAAAACTACATAAGTAAAAAAAAATAGGTACATTACTAGTTAACAACAATCGGATTCGCTGCCATGTGCGATTTTTTTAAAATTTAAACAAAACAAAATAAATATTTTTATAAGGATGTAGGTAGGGGCAGGTTATGGTTAAAACGGTAGGCTTTAGTAATTCGTTTCATACGATTGAATCATAATAAGAAGCAAGCGGATTATAGGTATATTACTTAAATTACATATTAGGTTGTTATGTAAACGTTTAATAAGAAAAAATAACTGCTGTACCCATTGAAGTGAAGAGGATGCATATTGCATACTGCCTGCATTACATTACATAATATACATGATAGGTAGTAAGGCATAGAAAGAAAGCACTTCTTCCTTGTGATTCACCATTTTTAATTTTTGTAAGTACTTCGATAAAATATTGGCCATGAGCGTGTCGGGCACGCCCATATGTAGAGTTCCGTAGCAACAACATAATTATCTTCAAAATTTGATTTCAAACTTATACAAAAGCTGTATAAGGATCATTTCACCTTTACAGACTAAGTAGTTTTTGTTGAAACGGCTTTTCCTAAATATTTCGTAAACTATAAATGCTACACTTTTCTTATAGTTTTCATTACAACAACAACTAAAGAGCTATATTCAATATTTTTTTTTATAATTTTTACATTTATAGTTTTGACTGGATTAAAGGATGATGGGCAAAGATGTATGGACTGTGCACCCAGGAGCTTCAGCACTGAGACTACTATTGTTTTGATGCTAACACAGGAGGGTACCTCTGTGCCAATGCGCATCAAAATCTGACTATTAATTTTCGATATACTTGAGAGAGCTCCCATTTCATACAAATTGCTAGCAACGGAAGGTCAAGTTAGAGTGGTTTTTGACCTCCACTAATGAAACTGGTGTGGGTCGAAAGAACTGACAAAACTGAGTATATTTTGTTAAGACACAGAAAAATTCGTCCCGGTGGTCATCAGAAAAAAATATATTTTTGGGTGATTTTTTTCCTCCACTAATGAAACTGGTGTAGGTCGAAAGTACCGACAAAACTGAGTATATTTTGTTAAGGCACTGAAAAATTCGTCCCGGGGGTTTAAAAATATTTTAAAGTGAAATTCAAAAATGTATGGGCGGTGTACCTAATAGAAGACCTCTAGCACTGAGACTACTATTGTTTTGATGCTAACCTAAAAGGATAACTCTGTACCAAAGCTCATCAAAATCTGACCCGGGAGTTTCAAAATATTTTGAAGTGAAATTCAAAAATGTATGGGCGGTGTTCTTAATATAGAACCTCCATCACTGAGACTACTATTGTTTTGATGCTTACCCAATAGGATAACTCTGTACCAAAGCTCATCAAAATCTGACCCGAGAGTTTCAAAATATTTTAATGTGAAATTCAAGAATGTATGGGCGATATAACTAATATACGACCTCCATCACTGAGACTACTATTGTTTTGATGCTTACCCAATAGGATAGCTCTGTACCAAAGCTCATGGAAATCTGACCCGGGAGTTTCAAAATATTTTGAAGTGACAACTCATCCCCACACTGACAACTCATCCCACACTGACAACTCATTCCCCACTGACAACTCATGATGCGCTGACAATTTATTTCATTATTATTTTTACATTAAAATATTTTGAAACTCCCGGGTCAGATTTTGATGAGCTTTGGTACAGAGTTATCCTATTGGGTTAGCATCAAAACAATAGTAGTCTCAGTGCTGGAGGTTTTATATTAAGAACACCGCCCATACATTTTTGAATTTCTCTTCAAAATATTTTGAAACTCCCGGGTCAGATTTTGATGAGCTTTGGTACAGAGCTATCCTATTGGGTAAGCATAAAAAAAAAGTAGTCTCAGTGATGGAGGTCGTATATTAGTTACATCGCCCATACATTTTTGAATTTCACATTAAAATATTTTGAAACTCCCGGGTCAGATTTTGATGAGTTTTGGTACAGAATTATCCTATTGGGTTAGCATCAAACAATAGTAGTCTCAGTGCTGGAGGTTTTATATTAAGAACACCGCCCATACATTTTTGAATTTCTCTTCAAAATATTTTGAAACTCCCGGGTCAGATTTTGATGAGCTTTGGTACAGAGCTATCCTATTGGGTAAGCATAAAAAAAAAGTAGTCTCAGTGATGGAGGTCGTATATTAGTTACATCGCCCATACATTTTTGAATTTCACATTAAAATATTTTGAAACTCCCGGGTCAGATTTTGATGAGTTTTGGTACAGAATTATCCTATTGGGTTAGCATCAAACAATAGTAGTCTCAGTGCTGGAGGTTTTATATTAAGAACACCGCCCATACATTTTTAATTTCACATTAAAATATTTTGAAACTCCCGGGTCAGATTTTGATGAGCATTGGTACAGAGTTATCCTATTGGGTTAGCATCAAAACAATAGTAGTCTCAGTGCTGGAGGTTTTATATTAAGAACACCGCCCATACAGTTTTAATTTCACATTAAAATATTTTGAAACTCCCGGGTCAGATTTTGATGAGCTTTGGTACAGAGCTATCCTATTTTGTAAGCATCTAAACAATAGTAGTCTCAGTGATGGAGGTCGTATATTAGTTACACCGCCCATACATTTTTGAATTTCACATTAAAATATTTTGAAACTCCCGGGTCAGATTTTGATGAGCTTTGGTACAGAGTTATCCTATTGGGGTAGCATCAAAACAATAGTAGTCTCAGTGCTGGAGGTCTTATATTAGGTACACCGCCCATATATTTTTGAATTTCACATTAAAATATTTTGAAACTCCCGGGTCAGATTTTGATGAGCTTTGGTACAGAATTATCCTATTGGGTTAGCATCAAAACAATAGTAGTCTCAGTGCTGGAGGTCTTATATTAGGTACACCACCCATACATTTTTGAATTTCACTTTAAAATATTTTGAAACCCCCGGGACGAATTTTTCAGTGCCTTAACAAAATATACTCAGTTTTGTCAGTACTTTCGACCTACACCAGTTTCATTAGTGGAGGAAAAAAATCACCCAAAAATATATTTTTTTCTGATGACCACCGGGACGAATTTTTCTGTGTCTTAACTAAATATACTCAGTTTTGTCAGTTCTTTCGACCCACACCAGTTTCATTAGTGGAGGTCAAAAACCACTCTAACTTGACCTTCCGTTGCTAGCAATTTGTATGAAATGAGAGTTCTCTCAATATCTCAGGATCCATCGGAGATTTTTTTTCACCGTAATAATAAAAAATGATCATTTTAATCATGTGTTTTAGGACCAGCTAGTGAAATGACCATTAGAGCTGGGTGCAATACGCCCATCATCCTTTGTGTCAAATACTTCAACTTTCAGACAGAAATTTTTCAGAGACTTCTGATTTCAAAGATACATATACATATTAATCACGCCTTTATCCCTAAAGGGGTAGGCAGAGCAAAATCGACCCAAACAAAGGTCGTTTCGCCACGTCTGACAAGTTTTGAGAATTATGTTCAATGTATATTGCTATATTGAAAGGTTGTCAGCCCATCGCCTAAATTGCAATACACTGAACCCTCGATTTTTACAGCATCCCCAGGAGGATATGCAGAGATAAATACCTCAATTTTATTTTAAAAGACTTGTCTAACGATACCCCACTCAATATACTATAAAAAAAATATTTTCCCCCATTTCACTTAATTTTATAATGGGGGGGGGCAAATATAATATTTTTGAATAGTTATTTTTTTTTACATTTCTAGATTTGCGTCATTATAATCTATCTTCATACCAAATTTCACGTTAATAGGTAAAAAACTGAAGTTTTCACGCAGGGGCGCGGCATACAGACGAACAGACAGACAGTCAGACAGACGGACAGACATGGCGAAATGATAAGGGTTCCTAGTTCACTACGAACCCTAGAATCCTAAACGAGAGCAAGATGTTACAAATGAAAAATTTGCATGCACTGCTGACAGGATATTTTAAAAGGGAATACTCGAAAATCAGTAATGTAGGATGTCTTTAGAGAAAATATTAATTTCAAGGCATCAACCAGATCCAATTTAGAGACAGACATTATATGTCCAACGGATATGTCGTGCGGGATTTGAATCTACGATTTTCGGTTCCGCTATCTAGTAGATATACCTACTTTACAGTCAAGAACAATGTAAACTTTTTATTTAGGTATTCAGTGCAAAAGTAAACTCTATCGCAAAGACACTGGATATGTTGGGGCTGGCACTTGTACACGCTCGATGCAGCTGATAGCTAGCCATTATGTGCTGAGCGTCCATCTTACTTGATGAAGTGTATCCTTTCAAAATTATTGTCTGTATCAACCAGTTAAAATCGTAATACGAAGTTTTACGATGATTAGGATTGTTTTAACTGATGTATAAAAATAATTAACTTATTGCACGGAAATAATACGAAGGTACTTATTAACACTTGCATAGTTTAATAAATGTAGTAAAAACTAAATGGTTATGTAAGAACACTTTGAAAGAAAACAGCCTATATTATAATTGATGTTTAAAAAGGAAAACCAAGCAAAAGACGCACAAAAGACACGTGGATGACGCTAATCTATCGTTCGTTATATCAAAGGAACCAAAATCGAATACAATTGTGAAATATGGTTTGGCGCCGTTCATCTATCAATGATTGTAGGTTTTAACGATGCTTGACTGCGCTACGATAATCTGATATTTTCGATTAAGATAAGGAAGCGATTCGATACTAGTGTTTGCTAAGTAGCCGAGCTGCATTAGTTCGATGAACTTCCGTTTACGAAATAGGGAAAGGTGTTTTAGAAAATGGTCTTCGATGGAAATTTCCCTTTGCGACCTGAATAATTACAACTTGCTATAAAAAATAAAAATAAAAACTTATTGGTAAAGGCGCAAAATAACGTGAAAGAAAAGCATATTTTGATATTACGAATGTAGAAAGTTTACTTTCCAATATTCAACGAACGATCGATAGTTATTATTATCGACCACCAGCTTTAACGATCCGTGTTTTATTAACTACTTAAACGAAGTTACTAATTAATGATTATCTTGAGAACGGAGTGAATAAAAATTTGGGCTCACCTCAAAAGTGATGATTCCTTTGTCGCCGTACTTGTCGAAGATCTTGTCTATGAAGTATTGTTCCGCCGGCAGCGTGTTGTTGGTGTCTTCGGCGACGGCGGTGGTTGAGAGGGCCGTGGCGGCGCTCAGCGTCACCGCCAGGACTACGACGGCGCTCGGTGTCAACATGGTCGCGACTGAGCGCCCGCGACGCTGCGCCCGCGCCGCCGGCGGTCCCGCGCCTCCGCACCACACTATCAGCGGCTCAGCCACGACACCGGCCCGCTGAGTGCGATCACGACGCGTCATCGCCGACAGTCTAAACATTGACAGACTGAAGCGTTTTGTTTGTTTATTTAAAATTATCATTAACGTTGCGAAACGATTGCGAATGGTCGCGCGACTGCAAGCGTGCTAGTCTGGCGAAGCGAGGAGTGCGTCTGACTTTCACCCGCTCGATGGTGGCTCGGAGACTCGGCCGGTTTTAACACCGTTACTGATAATGAAGTGGGTATTTGCGGAGTGACCCGCGACGTGAGAGCTGGACTAGACTGATCGCGAGCTGACCAGACAGCAAGTGGCGACGGGTGCCAGGATTACCAAGGCTACTCGTATTGAAGTATCGGTTCCACTTCAATGACTAGGCCCTAGGTAACTCGTTCTTAGATTTTTTATAACTAAACAGAAACTAAGCAGTCAAACTTTTTTTTAAATCAACAGAAAAAGATAAGCAAGTGTTCTTATTTACAAACAAATCAGGCTGAGTGATTAGCTAAATATCTAAAGACTAGTGTACCTACCTATGCAAACACTCAGCTAATTGCATACGTATTGTTAAAGAATAAACAAAAGTTTAATTATGGCTACTTAACTTAGCTAGGTAGTACTATTGTAGCACCTGGGCTGAAATAACACATGAGTAAAAGAAGTTCGTAGACTTTTTACGATTTTTCAATATTTTCAATGTAAGTAGGGGCGAACAGAGCGTAGGTGCTGTCACTTTTCATAATAAATTAATTTAGAATACAAAAATTTTCATGGTTATTTTTAACACTAATTAGGCAATAATTATTATAATGTAATATTTGTTAACATCTTGTCGTAATTAAAGAAGTTTATTTACGGTTAAATTAATTTATCCGTGAATTTTTGTTCGGCGCAGGAACGCGTTGAAATCTTTTCCTCGGGATTTAGGATTACCTTAATTTAATTACCTTTGAATTTATGTAATTGCAATAAATAAATATACTTATTTTGAGTAGGTTTACATTTATTGCGTTATGTAGAAAAATCGGATATTGACTAAGGATATCGAAGTGAAATAGTTACAATTTGTTTCAATAGCATGTGTAATGTGTAAGAAATCGTGGCCGTCGTGTGACATGGTCGCATCGCAGCGTGAAACGACACGAATTAGGTATGATATGAGTACCCATAACATAATATAAATCTCGCCAAAGATAGAAAATAAATATTGCGGATACTGCAAGAAGAAGTCATTGGCCTACACGCTCAACAAAAAATAAATTAAATTAAATTTCTGCACGTTGATGCAAAAATCTTTTGTTTTTCGCGTATGATGAATTTGAGTGGTCATGTTATGCTAATATCGGATTATTATTCGGACCATGCGCGCGTTACGATTTTATTATTCGCACGTGAATGGCGCACGCGCACATACCTCCGCAGCTTCCTACTACGCCATTTGGATGACCAGATTCAGAATACTATTGTACCTACTTAGGTGCCTACTTTTTTGTGCATGGTGTTACGTCACGATATATTTAATGTGTTTGTTTGTGCTGTTATCATAAGTGTCATGTTTAACGTAAGGTATCCCAGTGGTACCCTACAGAGGGTCTTCTTGCGATGTCAAGTAAGTTAATAGTAATATAATAGTAGTAATTGATGGAGATTACAATACTTCGAATCCAATAAAAAACCGTGTATTGAAAAAAGTACCTGGTTCATTATGCGCATTTTAAATTGATTTAAGTACCAACAGCACAATTTCTTAAAATTAATTTGAAAATAATTTTATTACAATAGCTACATAGCCGTTTTAAGGTATTTGCAGATACAAACACGATATCTGTGTAAATAAGAATAAAGTTTACTTTATTTTAAATTGTTCAGCCGTACAATTTTGTGTGATCATAGTCGCCAACATATTTACAAAGTTGTGGTAATTAGGTATGCTTAATTGCAGATATTCAATTTTTATCTCACTTGTAAACCTAAAAGTTGGTTTTCGAAGGAACTATTTAACTACATGGCAATATGCGAGTAAATTTTGACTCTAGGCTACAAAAGATCGCGGTAGAGTCGACGACGATGGAGCGAGCATACTTCACCAAAAACCACTGGAATGGAAACACATCGATTAAGCAGGCAAGCAAACTATTTGACGACGGATTCAATGACGGGTAGGTACTCCTTGCGTAGCCTTCCAGCTCTTGAGGATCTCTCCTATGCTATGTGGCGCCCCCACCAGTCAACAAATCATTACACACTGAATCGAAAATCAAGTAGATGAATCAGAATGCCTACGACTTGATTGAATGAGGAGGTACATAAATTATATACTTAGGTATCACCCCAACTCAAGTTAATTTTATGGTTCATTGGAATAACATGAACTGAATTATGGGTAAAAACTTTGTGTTTATACGCAAATTGGAAAGTGAACGGTTGAAATGAACGAACTGTAAAAAACAGCCTTCAATGAATAATCTACTGTAACTTTTTTATTGTTTTTATTTCATCTTATTTTTACCAGATGCAGCATAGATATATTCGATAGGACCAATCGTTATAATTAGTCTACGAAATAAAATATTATACCAACCGGGTGTAAGGGACAGCGTACCGCAAACTTATAGAGGTAGCTCAGCCAATGAAACTAAACAACTTTAACCACGAAATTCTTTAAGGAAACTATTTTTTTTTTTGGCTTTTCCATACAAATTGTCTGATCGAGCTGATCATTTTGTACGGGAAAGTATATAAGCCTGTCCCTTACAACCGGCAAAAAATAATAAATTGAGGATTGGAAGCATAAATCCGGGAGCAATAATCTTAGGCCAGCCTGTCCTTTCCCAATTCTACTTTTACTAAAAGTGACTTGAGTTAGCTTCAATTTCTGATTTAGCAAGTGGCGCCTAGAATCAAGACCAACGTAGAATTAATCTATCGTATGAAAGTAATTATTATCAAGGGAATCGTTTTTATATTTACCGACTGCACCCACTATGGTGTACAGTCAAGAGAACAGACACAGCGCTAATGGTAGCTCGCTCTTATAGCTTTTACATTAAGGACTTAATAAAATACAAGGTGGCATGTTTATGATCGTACAACGATAGATATCGGACAGATATGAAAAGTAAATATGTATTATGTACGAGTATCCAACGGTAAATACGTTGTAAGTACTTACCTAAACTAGCATTTCAAACATAATTGATAAGTAAATTTTATATCGATGAAAAATATCGATGTTTGTTTACTATATATCGAGGTATAAATTAGTTTATGAACCTATTTCAAAACAAGTGCATCCAGTAAATAAAATAGATAGTAAGAAATGAGTAAGGAAATATAGGTACTTACTTCAGTATTATTTAGTAAACCACTTTAGACATTAAATAACAATTATACATGCAATTATATGACCAGCATGCAATACTGTCAAACTATGAAAATAAAAATCGTATAGAAGAGGTAGTTTGAAATAACTAGTGCAGTAAGTAAGTAGATGAAAAATGTCACCTACTTACAAAGTAAGGACCTGCTTTCACAAGTGATATTGATAAGCGACGCCTATTTATTTATTTATATATTAGATGGCAAATAGAACTTATCAATATCATAGCGGAAATGTAGACCCAGCAAGATACGCCAATTGAAAATATTCAACTACTGGACACGTTTTAAAAATAATTGCCAAGAAACGTCGTGACAAAAAAGTAAATGGATGTTATTGACTCAATTTCCGCAGAACGATACAAAAGATATGTCTCTGCAATATTTTTATCCTATTTCTCGATACGGTCGACAAAAAAATATAATAAATATTGAAGATACGTGCCGGCTAGCGGCTGGTGGCTGGCGATTGACCGTTGTCAGTCATGCTTGACTGCTTTGCTGTTGGTTTCCCATAGTTGCAGATATGACGCATAGATTGCCTGTCACGGTAGGACAGATAATCGTCAATATAAGGAAGTATGCGATGTATTGCGTTTCAATTAGCGCCGATTAGGAATGCCTACGCCGAAATATGCCGTTGCTTTTCTTATGATTTTTTCCTATGTAGTTTACAAGCAAGTACAGCATTCTTTTACATAAATCGATTAGGTACGTAGGGCCCATTTCATAAAACTTAAATTTACAATTTAAAATTACAAGGACAATTTGTGTGCGACAGCTTAATAGGTAATAGCATTTGTATAGGGAAACATTTTTTTTTGTAGTTAGGATTTTTTTTTAAATATTTTTTGCGATTCTTTACCGATAATAAAACGAGCTACAGCACGCAATTCAATTAACACCCTGTACAATATAGTGCACATACCTACGGCGCAATGTAAATAAATCGAATTACTTGTATTGCTAGATTTTAGTTTTATGAAACTTTCGATTATCAGGCATAGCTTACTTCATTCGGAGGACGATGCTTTAAATTCTTATAAATGGTCCGTGTATAATTCATGAATTGATTAACAAATGTTTAACCGTAATAATTATGTATGATTATGACGTAGCGTCGCACTTCGCATCTGTACAAACCTGGGCATAAAATACTTATAATTTATGTACTTATAATTAATGTAATATATATAATTGGTGATAATAAAATACGTCAATTCGTATAAAACAATTTAATACAGTTTCATACTTAATGTACTCTTAAAATTATGAGTAGGAATCAATATTGTCAACTTAATTTCTAGATAAACCCAAAAATATTATGATTCAAATCTGTTGCAATAAATAATAGGATTTGACTGAAATCAGATCTTGGTAAGATCAATATTCAATACATTGCAATATACACTATTTAAAACGAGTTGACATAAAAATCACTGCACTAAGCGCCACTTTTTTTCATGTAGGTACCTACCTATAATGTTGTGTTAGGTATTTACTAACTGGACCTCAAAAATCCACGCCAGATCTTTAAGGTGACAGGTATTAGAAACCTTTAAAGTGGTTTATGTAGTAATGAAACTGAACTGGATTTATACATTAGGTGGTCAACCATTCGATCTGATTATTGATTTCTCACATTTCATTATTTATGATTAACACCAATCTTCCTTTTTAGTGTATTTTTTTTTCAGTTCTATTAGTACATTGATTTCTTTTCAGGATTTAACATTCCTCTTTAATTTACACTGTAAATTCTGGCAAAGTGGAGATAAATATAGTGTAGAATACGCACAGCGCGGCGAAGAGGGCGCCACTAACCGCTATCAAAAGATCTATGACGATCTATCTATCTGTGTTCCTACTGTAAAAATTAAAAAAAACTGACGATCATTCTTAACTTTGTAAGGTTTTATCAAAATTTTACATATAAAAAAATATATATAAAAAATTATGCGATATAGTAGTATCAAATACAATTGACATATGAAAGTTATCAATGAAAACTTTATAGATATTGCGTTGCGATGCAAGGGCACAATCCCCTATGATCGCTTTAATACAATGTACTGTGTAATTTTAGATGCCATTTTGCCAATTTTGCTAGACTTAAGTATTATGAATTTTGCGAAGCACTGTTTTTCACGTTCAAAATTTAGGCAAATCGCGTTGTATTGTAACTTTTCACTGTTAACGGCTTTTTATTGTCGGTTTTCAGTATAATAAATATGCATTTCCTGCATCTAAATAATTTAGATGCGATTTAAAATAACTTGTACGTAATGCTACGATGAATAGTACGCAGTAGGTAAAGTATTAACAAAATATCAGTGGCGCCTCAAGTGATGAAAAATTCCAGCTTTACCTATGATTTGAAATCTACGTAATTTCAATCATAAGTCTTTAAAATCTTCTGGCTGAGACAAGAACAGCTTAGAACACATGATGTTGAAAGATTCGCAGGCGTTTTGGAGCCACATCGGCTTGTTTTGCCATAAGACAAAGATACAATAGATCGGTACTCCAAGGGCTATTAACGCCACACCTACTCCGACTTCCATTGGGTGCTCGAAGCAGGACAAAATTACCAAGAAAGTGCAAATGATGAGGAACGCTATTGGTAGCAATATGTTGACTTTGATGGGCCGTTCCCGCTTAGGGTTGGACCAACGCATCCATAGTAGACCGGAAACAGAGCAGGTTATAAACATGGCTTCAACGGAAGTGACGTAGACGATCAGGCTTTCTACGTCGGGCGCCATGAGCATCACAAGCGTTGCCACGCACTGCAAAGAAAGAAATGTGCATTAATAAATAATACGAAGATCTACGAGTAGACATGCATTTGTCTTTAACTAGTTTATTCATGGAGAGATATTAATAATTTTATATCAGCGACAGACACTCATCATGATTAAAGTTTTACTTAGTACTAATTTAAAACTAAAGGATTCGGAACTACCTAACTATGCCATTACTAGTTTTTTATAGCTAAGTTTGACTCCGTTTGCAAAAATTGAGGATTTGATATGTCCCAAAAATCCCAATACAACACAAACAGTTGAAAATTATTATAATAATATGTATGGCGGAGAAAAATTTCATATTGTGTAGGTAGGTAGAACAATTATTTGCTATAACATTTTCAGTAACAATATGTATTTTAAAAATATCAGGCGAATTATTTGCGAAGCGTTATCAGATTGTTTTTTATAGATACAGATTTGTGAACAATAAAAAAGGAGTCTGGGAAGCAAGCTTCTTAGTCATATTTTAGCACTGAAAACACCAAAATGTGTTTATTTAAAAAAATATATTCATAACAATTCGATTGTTATTTTAAACGGCATTATACTATTATATAGTACCTATTTTTATCTCATGACTGCTGCTTTGCCATACTTGTGTGTGAACCTTTACCTAGTACCAATACGCGCATTGTCTTAATGTGCGTGAGTTTGCCATAGTAAACAAGGTGTTTGGAAGCTGGGTGCAATGACTCCATTTGGAACATTCTGAACTATACATGTCTTAAGCCAAGTCTGTCTACCTAGCTTCCAAACACTCTGTACTCGTATATTCATATTCCTGAACTACCCAATAATATTATTTACAGATTGGGAAGCCACAATACTCCTTAAAATGCCATCAAACCTCTTCAAAACTCACCATGAATATCAATGAAGGCACCGGAGTCAACCTCCGCACATCGATCAACGATATGGCCATCGGGAGATGTCCGTTCCTGGCACCGACAAAGAAAAGCCTCGAGGACGCATAAATAGCCCCATTCAAAGACCCGAAGGTGCATAACGCGACGAAGACTGGCATGATCCAGGCCATGTATCCAAGACTGGCTTCGGCAAACTTGACGGCGACGGCGTCGGAGGATAGCAGGGCTTGGGTTGGCAACACTGCGAAGTACGCGACGTTTGTTAACGCGTACACGATAGTGACAACAGGCATTGATATGCAGATCGCTCGGGGTAGGTTCCTGGAAAAAGACATTATATTTTGGCAAATTAATTGGAACGTAGCTACATAAATAAAACTATTGTCAAATAAAGAGATCAAGTTTCGTTTGTCAAAGGCCAACAAACGCAGACTGCTACCGACTATTTAAAGGGACATTAATTTCAGTACAGCCAGTCATTTACATGTTTTAAGTACATTATTGTTCAGATGAGGAACTTGATGAACCAACCTGTAAGGATCCTTTAATTCTTCCGTGACAAAATTGAGGTAGTTCCACCCAGAATAAGAGAACAGTCCGTTATAGAAAGCTATAGCGATGGTCCCGGGGCTCGACTTTGTGTTGTCCATCATGTTTTCCAAGTTCTCTGTGTGCCCGTGGAATAAGTACACGAGACTGGCGCCGAAGATGACCAGCAGAGCGCCGATTTTCGCAGCTGTAAACGAGTCCTGAAGTCGGGTCACCCACTTCACGTTGTAACAGTTGATGACTGTCAGTAAACCTGGAAAAACAACGTCGTATTGTCACGTCTATGAGCAAAATCTAATGTGCATTTGAAGACGTTTGTAAATATCTATAGGTAAACATCGGCGTGGGTGCTGAACGAATATTTGGATACATTGCCGAAAATTTTAGATACATTTTACTCTAAACCAACATTAATGGCAGTAAATGTAAATAATGAATAGCTCGAAACATGAAAACTTTTGAAGCTTCTTGAAACAGTTTATCTACAACTGTAACAGTTGTAAACACCGGTATTGGAGCACCTTAAGTTGCACTGACCTAGTTGATGTTATGGTCAATGATATTAATTCCTTTAGCATTGATAATTGCATTTTATCATATTAATACCAGGTCAATTCACAGTCACTATTCAATGTGAGCGTAACTATATTGTAACTGGTATTATTAACTCATAGATGCTATCGTATAATGCCTAACAAAACGCGTTGCGTTGCGTCGCATAGGTATACTAAAATGATTAATGATTATGAATGACGTTGATTATTTCCATTACAGGTTGTTTGTACCTACATCAAGATGAATTTCGAAAATCAATGTGGCGTCCTCTTAATTTAATGGTTTATGAAAAAAAAAAGAGTTTTTGGAAGGCACTTTGATTTTCTTCAGCTGTTCAAACCTGAGATAGCCTCTGGTCTGGTATCTCATTAAGTGCCCTTACGTGAAACGTGTGTTTGCCAAGTTAATTCCGCACGAGTGTGTGTCGGCGCGATGCGGGAGGAAGCTCTCATTATCCTGTCAGGCACAATCAGCACGCCACGCCGCCGCCGCCTCGCCACACCGAGACGCGAACGCGACGGCCACGGCACTACAGTAGGGTCACATAAATACGCCAAGAACGCAAGGATCTTTTGAAAATAAATGTACAAAGTTCCGGCACACGATCTTCGCACGATTTGCAGGAAGCTAAGCGAATCTGAAACGCGCTTGTAAAGTTTTTACAGGATCCAAAGTTCTGCTGACTGGAATCTTGACTCGACTATAGACATCTATGCCTCAGACTGTGGACCCATATAGTTATAGGCTACAATACGATACGTCACAAGTGTAAGTAAGTCAATTGGTAACCAGTTTTTTTTATGTCACGGCTACAGGGGGTCAAGAATCCCTGGATGCGGGTCTGTTTACCTCTCGACCTACAGGAATGCCGCCCTGAGGCCTCCGCTCTATTTCCTTCTTAGAGTGACACAGTTGAGATTGATGATTATGACTGAGATCTCTTGACCGATGCCTAGTTTTTATTTTAGAATCTCAGG
>JARACY010004448.1:0-26888 GCA_029255725.1 Scrobipalpa atriplicella | reverse complement strand
AGGCCGCGGCCCTATCCACTATACCATCCGGGCTTTTTTTTAAGGGCAGGGCAGTATGAGTGTATATAAAAAAAAACTTTTTGAAACTTGTTTTTTTTTCCTCCAGATTTCTTCACGTTCAACGTGAAAGAACACGTGGAAGTTTACAAGAAGAAGGAGGAGCAGGATATCTACAGGAAAGCTTTCTTCAAAGCCCTAAGAGAAAGAACAAGGGAGCTGGAGAACCTCATCAAATCCAATATGTAAGTTTTAGGCTCGTATTTATAAAGCGGTCTCAAGATTGAGATCATATATTAAGATCGTTTTGTACTGAAATGACATTTCTGATACGGACTCAAACTCGCTGTCACTCTTGAGAGCTGATTATAAATACGGGCCTTAGATTACCTACATCATTAAAATATGAGAGACAACAAATCGAAAATTTCAACCGCAGACAGGATTTGAACCTGCGTCTTTGGAATACCGTCTCAACGCTTCTAGCCAATGAAGCTACTGCGGCCCTTATCCTGAGCGGCGAAATTAATGACTGGTTGCTTTTTAGGCCCGTATTTATAATCAGCTCTCAAGAGTGACAGCGAGTTTGAATTTGTATCAGAAATGTCATTCCAGTACAAAATGACCTGTCAAATCCGCACTTAATATTGCTCTTAATCTTGAGATCGCTTTATAAATACGAGCCTAAGTGTGGGTGAGTTGTGCGTGTGTGGTTCTGTTGCGTTATGTCGTGCTAGCGAAAATGGCGCTGACTCAGCATAAAAAATTTTTAACCGCAGACAGGATTTGAACCTGCGTCTATGGAATACCGTCTCAACGCTTCTAGCCAATTAAGCTACTGCGGCCCTTATCCTGAGCGGCGAAATTAATGACTGGTTGCTTCTTAGATCGTCATCGTATACTCATGACTCATGACAAAAAGAAAAATCACATCATCAATCATGGAAAAATCACAATCACAAAGAATATCCTATATTAGTTTTAAAGTTAATACCATGTCTTCACAGATACGCTAAATTGGACAAAGAGAAAGAAGAACTGGAAACATTGCTGCTCGCTGAACCTCCGATGCCACTTCCAGACCCCAGGACATGGGTCGGCCTTGAGAACGGTACGTGCCTACACACAACACTAAATACAACTGCCGCCGTGGTCAAGCGGTCTGAGCCATGGGCTCACGACCCGGAGGTCCCGGGTTCGATTCGCGGCTTTGACTTTGTGTTGTTGTTTCTAGTTTGGTTAGGACCCATTTCAGACTGATCCCCTGATTGTCCGAAAAGTAAGATCCAATCCATGCTGTCGGATGGGCATGTAAATAGTCGGTCCTGCGCCTGATTTCTCTTTGGTCGTGTCAGTCAATCTGTCCCATCAGAATAAGAGATTTATGGAATAGAGAGTGCACCTGTGTGAAGCGTAAACACTTGGGCACTAAAAACTAGCCCTGCGCAGTTGGCCTATCTATGGCCGGCATCACCGAAAATTGGTGGGAGGACTATTATTTACTTACTGAGGGCAGTCCCTCATACCGAAGAAGAAGGCGAGTGTGAGTGAAAACGTTGGAATGCCTCGACGAACGTACCGCGATCAATTCGGGGACAGAAAGGTCAGGTCAGGAGTACCCTAAACCGACGAGCGTGCATGAAAACATTGATGAATGCAGATTTATAAGATTGCATGGATCGTAGCAAGTGTGATCTCTACGTACCCCTCCAGAAAAGAGGCGAGACATTATGTACCGAAGTTTATTGTGAGAATGGCATGGCTTGTGGCTCACATAGCTCCATTGTCAGCTCTGTCGGCTCCTTCGGGCTAAAGTCATACACAAACAGATTGCACATAAATAAACCTGGTTTCTAAACAGAAAAGCATTGTTACAGAAAAAAAATTCAATGAGTTCTTGAAAACCAACAATCTACGAACGAGGGCTGGCGAGGTCAACCTCAGGAAATATAAGTAAGTATGTGGTGCTGTCTGGTGCCATGACAGGACAGAATAGCATCATCCATGTAGGACGAGACTATGAAAAATCAACACTATACTCTGTAAAATTTAGGATGGTAGCTGTGACCCTGTGACAGATTAAATTCCTATAGATTTCAGATTTATTGTATTTTATTTTTATTGTTATTCTGAAGTCAATAGCATTACAATTGAGAACATAAAATAACAAAAAGGTATACAGAACATAAGCCAATAACTGACTTCAACTATATAAACACAGCTTATTTCTTAATGTTATAAGGGTACATTACGAGTTATTTCAATAATTTCATTTAAAAACATTAAAAAACAGATACTTCCATTTTCTTTTGTTTTCCTTCTGTCGGTCGCAGTCGCAGCTACCGTCTTAAATTTTACAAAATATAAGCAAGAAAATTAAGCAATTTTGCCTAAAATTCAAAACATTAAACATTTTAATTGACGATCGAATTTTCAATACTTAGCGGTGGCGCCCACATTCGTAAAAAAATCATTATAACTCGCAAAATAAAGACATTTTTAAACTTTTTTTCCTGTGACTTCCTCAGATTACGATTTTAGAAGTAAAATAGCACCCCGCAGTTACTATTGAAATTATTGCTAAAAACGGCCGATACAAAACTATACCATTTTCTCAGGATATGCGGTGGCGTCCTCTACCTAGACCTGCTCATAACACCGCCTCAAGCGAAGAGGATGGAGAATGGCATTCTCATTACCACATGTAAGTACTGATAACTTTGTTATTGTACCAGATGTAAGGTACAGCGTACCGAAAACTAAAAGGAGTTGCTCAGTTAACGAAACTGAACAACTATCAACAGGGAATTCTTCCAGTTTTTTTTTTTACTCTTTCATACAAAATGACCACCTCGATCAGACAATTTGTATAGAAAAGCCAAATTTATTTTTTTCATTTCCTGAAAAAAAATCCTGGTGATAGTTGTTCAGTATCGTTGACTGAGCAACCCCTATCAGTTTGCGGGACGCTGTCCCTTACACCCGGTATATGGACAAGTTATAATGTCTATTGTTTTAATGTTTCCTTCCATGCTGGACTGGGAGTGATAGAAAAACATACAATGTGCCAGCTGCATCTCCTCCCGGGCATGCTGTAAAAACCAGCTAAGGGATTCGAGGGTTTAAGTATATTGCAATTTTAGGCGATGGGCTGACAACCTGTCACTACAGCAATGTACACAATCATCTGTAACCCTCAAAACTTGTCAGACGTGGCGGAACGACCATTGTTTAGGTCGTTCTCGCTCTGCCTACCCCATCAGTGATAAAGGCGTGATTTTATGTAAGTATGTATGTAAGTGAAATAAAAAAAGAAACATACTTCTTTATATTATTATATTAAAATAAAATCATTGATTTGTTCCTATGCTTTGATATAAAATTCGGACAAACTAATTCACTAATAATTAAAATTTAACATACATAAAATATTACTGTATTAATTACTACTTAAAATATACAATTCAAATCAATGAGATCCGTTTCTTGATACATTTTGTTATCTTCTGAAAAATACCGGGCGCAAATTTATGAGATGGGATATCATGGACGAGCCTTTCAATTCAACATAATTCAACTTACTGTTACGGCACTGAGCCATGAGGATATCTTTAAGCAACAGAAACATTAACCTGGCTGATCTGTCGTCTGGCCAATATACTTCTAGATAATCGTTTCCAAAACGACGCATGCTCAGAATTTTTATTCGGCCAGACGATGTAGGTCTTGGTCAGCATGAGGTACTGTAAAGTTGTGGGTCGTAAGCGGCGAGGGATGTCTTCCAGCAACACCAGGATTAGGTCTTCACGGCGTGTCTCCAGTAGCCTGAATACAAAGCAATTATTTTTTCACGTTCCTCTAGTCTAGCACCATAAAGTTGGCATTAATTTAAGGTCGTTGGCAAAAAAAACTCATTATTAAATTATCTAAATAATAAAAAAGAAAGGTCCTAATACACTTCCCTGTGGAACTCTGCATGGTGTTGAAATTACATTCTGAAGTGTAGGCACTAGTGTAGGATAATAACTTCATGTCTGAGTTTTGATATTGTAATGGTTGGTAAGAACGAATCTATTTACTGTAATATTGGCCCACTTATTCCGTAACTAGAAAGTTTTTTTTAAAGGAGATCGTATCGAAAGCCTTAATGAGATCAAGAAAAAATGCTGTCTTACCTGTGTTGGGCCAAATGCATCTCAAACTGACACCACTGACTCATTAGGAACTTTTTCGAGATTATCAGCATGATAGACCTGGAGCGATCCATGCAAGATACTATATTCTCTAGGATTGAGAGGCCCACCTGAAAACAAAACCGGTCAAGTGCGAGTCGGACTCGCTCACCGAGGCTTCCGTACCAACTTGGGGGTATTTAAAGCGTATATAGAACCCTCCCTATATATAGAGCACTGAAACTTTTTTCAAAAATATGAACTGGACTAAAGGACAAACTTAAGTTTGCTGTTGTTCCCATACTAGATATAGGGAGACGACTACGAAATAAGTTTGCAATGACAAGAATCCTTTTTTTTTGGTGACATTTGAACAAATTTACAGTTTTTTTTTCCTTTGTGTAGGTCCACGGAAAGTACCCTGTAGGTTTTTGAATCTTGAGGAAGGCAAAACCTATAGGGTACTTCCCGATAACCTAGGATCTTGAAATTTGGCAAGAAGCATTGTCTCCTAGCACAATCAAAAGAAAAAATCTAAAAACTATATTTTTTGGGTTAGATCACAAAAAAGTATACTTTTAGTTTTCAGTTCCCTTGCAAATAATCAAACAAACATTCGTATCTTTTGATTGCGAGGACTTACAAGGTATGATTCTTTTACAGCTTCAAGGGACCGTAGACTTGAGTGTTCAGTATAAATTTCAACTTGATACATTTACGCATTCCTGATAAAAAAAGGGTGGTGACGACACACGGACGGACGGACAACCGAGTGATCATATAAATCCGGGTTCCTTTTTTCCTTTTGAGGTACGGAACCCTAAAAAGCATCATATTTATATTATCTTTTTTGTTTTAAGAATTAAACATACATCATTTAAATATCATCGGACTCTTTGGGGGATTTTATCCTCAGACAGAGTTTTTAAAACACTATAAAAGACGGCGAGTTGTACTGTACTCCTTCATAAATCAAGTCAGTGATTGACATGAGCAAATCCGTCACAAAACATGAAAATTCTAAGAACCTTTATAAGGTTTGTACCTGAAAATCCCTTTCATGCAAACAGACGTTGATGTTGCATCCTTTCTCAACATTCGGTAGGAGCTCATCCAGGACCCAGTTTCTGTCGTCGTTGCAGTAGGACACGAAGACATCGTAATGGAAGATCGTACCATCTGATGCAACAGATGTTAGAAATGTTTAACACTTCTGTGTAAAACTTTAAGAATTGAAATGTGTGTGAATTGATGTCTAGAGTATTAGTCAATAAGCTTGAGGACCACCTTGAATATGATTGCGTAATTACAGAAAATTGTACTAAGTTTAAAAAAAAAATTGGCTCATTTCAAGTGTGTTAGTGTATTCCTACAGTAACAGCTCATCGCTTAAATTGCAATAAATCAAATCCATCAGAACCCTTTTCCTTCTGGTTTCAAGACTATGCATGAAAGTGATACATGTAGTTGTTGAATTATTATTAACTTACCATCAATAATTTCATGTTTGTGTATCAAACTCAAAGTCGCCGAGTTCTTAATTGTGATGCAGAAGTATCTCAAATTTCTTCTAAATACGAAACAGAAAATCAATATCGGGAACACGAGTATTGGTATCACTAACAAAGCCAGCAACTTCTGCTTACTCTCCTTAATAACCTCCGAATAATCTGCATCCCTCTTCATTTGAGAACAAGTGTTTACTTGTGAGAAAGGGATTACGGTCTCAGATTCAGACGCTAAAAGACAGTGGTATTGATTCTCCATAAAATCTATTAGCATGAAGTTTCCATCTGTCTCTGTTTCATTGTTTTGACAATGTGCGCCATCGCATATTCTGACCAATTTGTGTCTTGATTCTATCTGTTTGTTGAAATCGTCGAATCCTGTGTGGTAACTGAATGGTATATGCTTTTGTATAGGTTTATACATGCGTGTGGTATTTTTGTTATCATTTCGATATGCAATTTCGAACAGTTCTCTAGATTGACAATTGCATACGAAGAAGTTCCCTGCCAATCCTATGTAGGAAATATTCTGCATGTCTATGATCATCTCTGGTGTAATTACGTTGATGTTGTTCTCTTTCAAAGATAGAAATTGCACCTGATGCATGAAACTAAATAACATACCGAACCAAGCTACTAGTCTGTTCTTGCTTAGGTTCAAAATTTGTAGACTTCTTAAAGATTTTGTCGTAGTTCGTGTTATATCGCTGATCTCATTGCCTTCTATGTCCAAAATCTCTAATTTCTCAAAGTCTTGGAATATGTGGAAGGATTTCAATCCAGTTTGTTTAGCATATAGAACTTGGAGTGTATTTTCTAGACCTTCAAGAGGTTTACGTCCGTGCAAGATACCAACATTATCAGAAATATCGAGAACTTTTAAGGAACTGCTGTTGAACATTCCTTTTGGAAAATGAGAGATGCCTACATCGCAGATCGACAGCCTTGTCAAGTTGTGTAGCCCGACGAAAACGTCAATTTCCCGTGGTGATATGACCGTCATTGACATGTCCAAAGACTTCATATTTCTCAGATCTCTAAACACGCTATCATGTTCGAAATGCACGCATATGTCTTTAGTTGTATCAGTGTTGTAAAAGAAGTTTCTGCTCAAGTCTAAGTGAAGTAAGTTATCAAGTCCTGTGAACGCATCAGCAGAGATGTGAGTGATCTGGTTTTCGCCCAAATATAACGCTTCCAGTTTGGGCATATTCTTGAAGATGTTGTCGACGAGTTTCTGTATGTTGCACTTCCGAAGGTCGATCTCTCGGAGGATTTCAAACACGCCCTGTTTCAGCCCCATGGCCCATGCTGGTGAATCTGAAAGCAATTAAGTACCTTTTAGTCTTATAACTATATTAAACGGAACAAACCACTTCTGGGCCTAGGTTTTCTCTACAAAGCAGACATTTCTGATTTTGTAAGGAAATCGTTATTAATGGCTCACAGATTGCAAGCGTATTTGTTATGTGATAAATGTGAGAATACCAGTCCTTTAAGGCAACAACGACAGACTTCGTGAAAGATTATGGTTTTGAAGTGACGGCTGAAAAGGATGAAAAGAAGAGGAGCGACCGTTCCGACCCAAATAAATGGGAGAAAGGTAAGGCAATTTGTTTGGCTAGTTCCTCTTCCTATCCTTACCTGGCCATCGCAATGAAGTGTCAGACAACTCCAAAGCATCAGTGGCATTCATGACTTCCATGAAGGCAAAGCCAGCGTTGCTGACCGTGATGAATTCATTCCCGTACAACGTGAGGTACTCGACTGTGGAGTACAAGGTTCTCCCGCGGGAGTCTGTCAGGTCGAATACCTGTAATGAGAAAATGAATGTCCAATTTTTTGGGAAATTGTGAAGTCTCGCTTATATCAGTTGGGCAGAGGGCCGACAGAAATCACCTCCTTATCCTGCTTAACAGATAGTGGCCACTTTTGGCCATATCGACATTCAAAGCTTTGATATTAAGGTATAAATAGTGGCCTTATGCATTACAAAATGAAGAATTACTTCCGATTTTCGCAAAACATAAAATATTCACTAATGTGTTTATATTTTAGACGCAATAAATTTATTTCTTGGGAGGGCGCTGGGGAGCTCATCGAACCACCTTAATGTAAAAAAAAACTATAATCTTACCGAAGGAACCCTTCTCAAGTTACACTTAGAGAAGCTAATGTACTTGATCTTTATGTCTCCTAATATCTTCCGGTGACTTTGTATCTGCTTTTGCAGAATCGGCACCGGGTCTGGCCTTGCAGACACGTCTATTAAGTAGTTATTGTCTGGAAAAAAAAACATTATCATCAGCTGATATAGGTACGTTCCCGTTAGGGT
Source organism: Scrobipalpa atriplicella (assembly GCA_029255725.1). Taxonomy (NCBI): domain Eukaryota; kingdom Metazoa; phylum Arthropoda; class Insecta; order Lepidoptera; family Gelechiidae; genus Scrobipalpa; species Scrobipalpa atriplicella. Next base: position 18,876 of record JARACY010004448.1, on the reverse strand, counting down.
TATGAATTCGGATGTGGATGGATCTGTTGAGAGAGGACGACCGAGGAAAAGATGGATTGACTGTGTGAAAGGTGATATGTCTAGAACGGGTGTGTGTTGATTTGACGGCTGACAGGGATGAATGGAAGAAGAAAACATACTGCGCCGACCCCAAATAAATGGGATAAGGGCAACAGGGCAACAGTGATGATGATCAGCCCACCGATGTTCACGAGCCCACTTATGGTCATTTTATCCACACATTTATGTTGGCGCACGTTCACTAAACTATTGATAAAAACCGCATGAAAATCTGTTCGGTAGTTTTTGTATTCAGTCAGATAACATTATTTAGATGTAACTAGAGTTTATTGTATGTTGATTGGTATTGTATAGTATTATTATTACCTGTGGTATGGTCACTATGGTCTACTTCTTCTTCGGGTCGGTGTTTAAAGCCTGCTACACACAGCCCGGCCCGTCGGCATGCCGGCGGCACAAGCCGCAGAAACAAGCGGCCCACACGAAACTCAACCTTAACTCCAAGTGCTAAGTAACCTTGAGCCGGCATGCCGCGGCGGCCCAGTGTGTAGCAGGCTTAACAGTTAAATATAGACCAGTAGTCAATGCCAGTAGTACTTGGCACAGTGTGTGTTTCTAATTTGCCTTTTCAAGGTCTTAAAAGTTGGGGCAAAAAATTGATGTTTCCCTACACCACAGTCATACAGACAGGTGAATCCTATATCATAGAAACCCTATCTTAGGCTCGTATTTATAAAGCGATCTCAAGATTGAGCGCAATATTAAGTATGGTTTTGACAGGCTCTTTTGTACTGAAATGACATTTCTGATACGAACTCAAACTCGCTGTCACTCTTGAGAGCTGATTATAAATACGGGCCTTAATCTGTTTTGCTAGCCAAAGGTAACCGATATTTACAGAGTAGGTAGAAGGTGAAATAAGCCCAAAGTACTCACGCAACCTGGGGTTGAGGTTGCCGTCCGCATCAACCCAGTTCTGAACATCAGTCATGTATCCAGTAAGGCAGTGTTTCTCTGTCTCTCTGCCCATTTTCTCCCAGAAGGCCCGCAAAGCCCAGGTCGGCTGCACCTTGTCTTCTGGGTTAGGGGCTTCATCATGGGACTCTTCTGCGTTTAAGATGTGGAGGAGGAACCAGGTCACGCTGGGATAAGTATTAGATTTTTAAAGTTTATGATAGGTTCTCTCTTGACTTCAGAAAAGGCCAGAGCTAATCTTCATAGAGTAAAGATAGAGACACTAGTATAAGCACACAAAAAGTCACATTTAAAGTCACACGACAGAAGACTCGATTAACCAGAATAACAATTTATAGGTAGATTAATAAGTATTGGCGCCTCTGACCATGGGTTAGTCCTAAGGAAAAAATAAATTTTAAGCATACTTACATTATTCTTTTTATCATTTTACATACAAATTGGTCCAAAATTTATGATTTTCATGATTACTTATTTTCATAATATCACATACCACTTTAACTGTAAGTACGCACAACTTTATAAATCTCTCTTTACGCAAAAATGTTTCGTCACTTCACATAATAAGTCACATATCGAAAATAGAAAACAAAGATATTCCAAAATGGTGGATTCACAGTATTAGTATTTGAGACGAAAAAACTGCTTAGGTACTAAAGAAAATAAAAAAAATTTAAAAAATTGTCAAAATATATCGAATTATTTTATTTTATTATATTTAAATTTTATTATATTATTTTATTATTTTTTGATTCGCAAAATGATATTGAACTAGAACCGTTCAAATGACTGATAGGATTGAATGCGAAAATAAGTACCTATTGATAAGATTTAGATAAACAGATTAGTTTCTGCTATCTTATCTTGCAAGCTGAAAATGTCAAAAACATTGTTTCCTTGATATACAGAAATTCACGCCTCAATTTTTAAGGGGTAGGCAGAGTATCAACGGCGGAATAAATAGTCGATCAACTCAAGTTGTCAACTTTAGAAGGACGTTTCTTGACATATCCGCTTCCACGCTGGATTGGGAGTGATAGAATTACATAATTCGGGTTGTTTAATTTTTTAGAAGACGTGAAAATAAAAAAAAATCGTTTGGGGATATTTTGATAAGATAATTATCATATTTTCATATTTTTACCTCGAAACAGTTTAAGATTAGGGTTAAGGAGGAAACAGCCTGCATTGTCCTAACCAAACTGGGGAAAATCTTACAAAGTAATAAATAGACAAATATCAACTTTGTGTTCCCCCCTTGGGAATCGAACCCAGGACCTCCGGATCGTAAGCCCATGGCTCAGACCATTAGACTACGGAGGCAGTTTCTATTGCCCTACAAATTGTTGAGTAAAGTTTAGATAATATGAAGGCTGGAACATTCTATGTTTTGCTTAGCGTCCACTCCAGCACAGCACGGAAGAATTCGGTAACACAGAACAGTGAACGTGTAGCGAGCTCACCCAGAATATGCCTGTTCATGTTCACTCTTACTTCGTAAGTACGAAGAAAATACGAAGTTCGTATGCGAGTAATTCGACCATCTTGCAGTGGAGCTCCCAAAAGCACTCAAATGGGTGGACTACAAGGTGCAGTACCGTGCCCCCCCACCACCCCCCGAATGGGTCGTCAGGACCCCTGAGGTTATCGAGGCCGAGCTAATCAAGATACAGCATGAGTACGAAAAGCTGGCGCTAGTGTCTATTGAGTAAGTTTCGCATCATTCATTATTAAATAGAAATAGAACTAGAAAATATTTATTTGTCACCAAATAAGTACAAACATTTTCTTAAAGTAAAACTTATTACCTAAGAAATTTCTTAATTGAATTAGAATTTAGGCGACAAAAAGGTCACGCTCAGCATATGCTACGGAGGTGTAGGTCACCGCCAGAAGATTAACTCTACTAAATAATTAATTTACGAGTGTAAGGGACATTGCTAAGGGGATAAGGCTAGGATGATGATGAAGGGACATTGTCCCGCAAACTGAAAAAGGGTGCTTAGTGATCGAAACTGAACAACTTTAGTAAAAATCTTCCAAGGAACAAAAATAAATTGGCTTTCCCATAAAATTTCTTGTGATTGAAGTAAGTAGGTAGACTGGGGAAGCATTTTTTTCCTAGAAGAATTTCTTTGCCCCTTTCCCCTAAAGGGCAAAGATGCGTTGGAACGGAGAAGTTCGAGCCGTTTTTCGTAAAGACTAGATGTCGTGTAGAGCTCATTTATTGAGCTTATAGACTGTTGTATCTCATTTTTCTTGACTATTCAATACACAATTCTATTTGCAGACTACCTTCAGACGTGCTGTGGAACGAGCCACCAATAGTGGTGCAGTGGCAGGAACAGAGAAAACTCTGGACCAGCAACTACATCAACGAGTTCAAGTTCAACGAGGAGAAGTTGACTGTGCAGTTCAGAACTGGTGTGCTTTGTAAGTGGTTTTCCATCATCATCTGATACCTACTCCAGTCAATCATTTTTTTAGGCTCGTATTTATAAAACGATCTCAAGATTGAGAGCAATATTAAGTATGGATTTGACAGATCGTTTTGTACTGAAATGACATTTCTGATACGAACTCAAACTCGCTGTCACTCTTGAGAGCTGATTATAAATACGGGCCTTAAAGGGTTGATCTCGACTCGAGACAAGATCAGGGATGACAGTGATAGAGTCAACGTTGTAGCGAACTCACCCAGAACATGCCTGCTAATTGCACTGCACGCACCGACGGAAGACTGCAAGCTGTTTGATTTTCCATTATCTGATACCTGCTTCGATCAATCAATCATCTACAACGTGTAACAGAAAGGGTATATGCATCGAGAAATGTGTGAATCTACCCATGAAACTGAACTACTTTCCCTAAGGAACATAGGTCGAAATACGAAAAAAAAAATTTGACTGCCCATACTAAATACGCTATCAGCTGATGCATTTTGTATGAAAGGTCACAATTTTTTTTTCGTTTTTCGACCTATGTTTCTTAGGGAAAGTTGTTCAGTTTCATGGGTAGATTCACACATTTCTCGATGCATATACCCTTTCTGTTACACGTTGTATACATATTTAGCCTAGTTTCATGCGTAAGGAGGTGTGCAGATCGACCTTACAGCGCTGTGGACAACATGAATAAGGGCTTGGTCAAGTATTTGTAGTCACTTTGGTGATTCAAATCCTTGGTTCGACTAGGGAGTCTTAAAGGGTTAAGTACCTACCCCATTTATGAAGATATAAAGTACCTACCCCAGAATAGTAAATCAAATTTACTATTCATTTGTCATAGATCCTCATGTATTTTCTGCATCACAGCAAGGGTGTGATCGTAACAAGGTAACAAAATAAATAGACAACTATGGGTTGTTATTTTGAACAGGATTATTGCCACGATTATGTTTATTGTTACCTCGATATTTCAGAGCTGTTTCAAGCTCCATGGTCACGAGTAGACTGGCGAGGCGAATGTTGACGTCTTCTAATTCCGTTCAAAATAACAATCTAACTGTGGTGAACCACCGCGAAAGTCTCAAAACTTATAATAGACAACTACGGGGTTCAGGGGTAGATCATAGAGGAAGTAAATAAAACTAGCGTTTTGGGTAGATGATCGTATGAAACTGTCACGACTCTTTTTTTTTTTTTTTAAGTAAGTAAGTAACTCTTTATTGCACACAAAAAAATATAAACATACACAAAATCAATTCCAACAATAATGCGCGCAAAGGCGGCCTTATCGCTTTTTTTTATTTTATTTTTTTATTGGGTTTAAATAAGAGGCCAGTGTGCTACGAGATGTCAGGTGCAGAGTCTGAGATGCACATATAACTCAATTAATATTGAAGCAGCAAAGACTTCCATAATTAAGGAGGTATGGTAACTATGGGTAACAAATAGCTAACTACCCCATAGATACAGGGATGAAAAGTAGCTAACTGTGATGTAGCTAGTAGCCAACTATGGGATAAGAAGTAGAAGAAGTGAACTGGCATGAGTGTGACCTGCGCGATATCCCGAGTAATTCTAGAATGGACCAACTATTTCTCACCTCGGTAGGGCATACAACCCATCACCACAGCGATACACAATCCAATCTTATCTTTATCTGTTACAGGGCCAATCGGTATTGCCTGCCTCAAATATGGTAACATGCCCTATCAAGGCTGGGACATACGACCAGATACGAAGGGGTAAGTACAGAACACAGGAAGAAATTCCTAAGCTCTTTAAGACGAATTACAAAGAAATTAGAAAGATAGAAAGAAAGAAAGATTGGGGTGGTCAAATAGCAGTACCTAGTTCTGTGTAAAACTAGTATCCTCTTTCAATCCCTGTGACTAGGTAGCCGACCCCGAGAAATTCGGGAAAAGGCCACGGAGATGAGAAAGAAAGAAAGAAGAGAAAGAGAGAAAGGAAGGAAGAAAGATAAAAGCAAGAAAGAAAGAAGGAGAGAAAAAGAGAAAAAAAGAAAGAAAAAAGTAATTTACTATTGAATTGCCAGATCCTCACGGTTTTTCTGCTCCACAGTAAGGGTGTGATCGTCTGTGTAACTGGCATGAGTGTCACCTGCACTTGGAACATCGTCGGCAACGCGGTGAAGCTGATCTTCATAGCCAACGCGACCACTCGAGCGATGAAGGATCACTTCCACAAGAAATATTCTGTCAAGAAAATGGTTCAGGTACACGTTTACAATACAAATTCCACAAGCGATGCAAAATACTTGACTTGCTATTAGTAATGAATCATTACTAATGATTGACTCCCACAAAATAGAATAGAATATAGGGCATAGGATAGAATGGAATGGAATAGGAAATACTATACCGGGTGTAAGGAACAGCGTCCCGCAAACTGATAGGGGTTGCTCAGTCAACGAAACTGAACAACTATCACCAGGTTTTTTATGAAAAAGCAAAATTAATTTTTCATTGCTGAAAAAAATCCTGGTGATAGTTGTTCAGTTTCGTTGACTGAGCAACCCCTATCAGTTTGCGGGATGCTGTCCCTTACACCCAGTATTACACAGAATAAATTTATTCAAGTGGTAAACATGCTCACCTAGCAAAACTAACCTAGAGCCTAGTTAATTTGTGGCGCGCGCGCACATTATTAGCCAATCTACTTTAACTACAGCTGATGCGTGAATCTGCCTGCGACTTCTTCCCGGACTTTGACGCGCACAACCAGGTCCAAGGCAGCTGTCCCAAGGAGTGGGCCATGGAGAGGCACCTCTATCACGCCATGGCTTGGCTGTGCAGGGCATACAATTTCCAGTGGAGCAGGTGCGTATATCGGGTGTAAGGGACAGCTATCCGCAAACTAATAGAAATTGTACAGTCAACAAAAATGAACAAGTTTCACAAGGAAATTCTTTCAGGACATGACCGACATAAAATTTAGAATACCCATAGAAATTGTCTGATCTATGTGGTAATTTTTAAATCAATAATTTTTTTCGTTTCCTGAAAATATATCCTGGTGAAAGTTGACCAGTTTCGTTAACTGAGTAGGTGGATAAAATTATATGGTTTGAATCGCGCCCAATTCAGCATAGTGTTGTTGCGATAGTAATAGTCTATCGATAGTATTGTGATACTATCGTGGCCTCGAAAATCAGTTACTTTTTCGATATTCCTATCGAAACTATCGACATTTCATGATACTATCGATACTATCGATAGTATCGATTGCATAAAATAAGCAATACTATTGTTAAACATCAATAGTATCGATACTATCGGCATAAAAACTATCAATAGTATCGATAGTATCGAAACTATCGATCGTTTTTATGCCGATACTATCGATACTATCGATAGTTTTGCCCTATCGATAGTTGAACATTTTACGATAGTATTGCTTGTTCTTTAAAGGTAATGTACATGATGATTAAATAGTTCATCTATCCTTTTATTTTCATAACAAAAGTTATATATTTCATTATTTTAAGTTATTTAAGTATGTTATTTAAAAAATTTTGAACATGCTATATATTTGTGCCCCGGCGTTATCCTAGACGATAGTATCGAAATTACGTCGATAGTTACTGAATCAAAACTATCGATAGTATTGAACCGCGTAATAGTTTTTAGATAGTATCGATAGTATCGACTATTTTTTCGGATCACTATCGATACTATCGATACTATCGATAGTATCGTTTTTAATACTATCGATAGTATCGATACTATCGACAATTATCAAAAATATCGCCTACTTTTTACTATCGATACTATCGATAGTATTGCAGAATTTCGATATTTTCGATAGTACTATTCGCGCTATCGACTTTTTTTCAAGGACAACTATCGATAGTGAAACTATCGCTATTGCAACAACACTAATTCAGCATTTAAATAACCTCACGACCCTAACTAGTCCCTTTGTCTTTGCAGATGGAACGCTGAACAGGGATACAGAAGGATCGTCATACAAATGCGAGAGGCTGTTGACCCAAAGAGAGAGGTGAGATCAGACAATGCCGATTCTGTTACAGAACCAACTTAACTTATTTAAGTTTGGTCCTGTCACTTTCCATCTCGAGCGAACAGAAAAGGATGGTAGTACAGACGGACTTATTATAAACCTGTCACATAGATCGAATGCACGAAACGAAACGCATTTTACTCGGGACCCTCTCACATCTCACATCACAACTTAATTTGACGTAACTGTCCATAGATTTTGGAAATGAAAAGTCCGTGTACTTATACTGCCATCCTTTTAAAAAAAATCTGAAAGTAAAGCTATTTTTATCAGTAAATTTGATATTCCTTCTAAATTATTAGCAGCGCTTTCACGGTTCATTCGGGAATTTATCCGTATTATAATTTTCTAAAATTGGTACATAGCATTTTTTAATCCGACGCATAGTTTATATGGAATTAGCTTTTTTGTGCGTTTTGCGCACATTTTTGACGCGGCCACGGACGTAACCGCCACGCCGTACCGCGCGCTGATTTGAACGATATTCTAAGGCATTACGGGCGATGGTTGCATATCTAGAAATCAACCTTCTTAACTGCCGTGGGGTTACACCTTAACGTCTTCTTAACATTCCTAATTTTTCTTCACAGTCAAATCTGACCCTGCTGCTGGTAAACCCTCAAAAATCTGTGGTGCTGAGCGGGACCGAGCATATGACAGAGTGGGATGAGACCGAGATGACGGGAATGAAGGTCAGTATTCTGTGGATCTTCCCTGAAGCCTGAGTTTTTACATACATACATAAAGTCACGCCTTTATCCCTAACAGGGTAGGCAGAGCAAAGACGATCTAACCAAAGGTCGTTCCGCCACGTATGGCCACGTCTAACAAGTTTTGAGGGTTATTACTTACAGATAATTATGTATTCTAAAGTTTGCACAACTGTAACTCATTTTAATAAAACTATTTTTAACGGATTTAAGTTGTATTTTATTAATTTTGATTTTTCCTACGTTACGAACCCTTTCCAGGGGCCTTCTCAATTTGAATTTGAAATATAAATTAATTTATATAATTTACAATTTGAATAATAGATTTTTTTATTCCAGTTTTACCCGGATCTTTTTACAATGAACCTGAAAAACGGATACGCTTCCTTAGACGCACGGCGGACTATCTACAAAATGCAGTTCAAACTAGTTGAAACCGTGTTCAACTTCCTACAGGAGCTTAAAATTTGTAGCTTTTCGTAATCTATAGTAAGAAGTAAAATATCTTCATACAAGCAAAGAATATTATAGTATTTTTCAGATAGCATGAGTCTACTGCAATTAGATTGTTCCGCGATTATGTTTATTGTTACCTCGATATTCGCCAGTCTAATCGTGACCATGGAGCTTGAAACAGCTGTGAAATATCGAGGTAACAATAAACATAATCGCGGTAGGTAATAATCGCGTTCAAAATATTAGTCTACTGTCCTGACAGCAGGGTGCGAAATTCAACAAGAAATTCTTTCAGGAAGAGAAAATGTTTTTTGACTCGCCTATGAAAAATGATCACTTCGATGATAATTTCCTGATCAAATCTGTTTAGTTTCATGAACTGAGCAACCTCTATAAGTTTGCGTTAAGTTGTCCCTCATGCCTGGTGCTTTAATGTCCTTTACACCTGATATTTCAATGAATTCGGCAATTGGCTGTTTCGTGTTTACCTGGCTGGTTGTTGTAAAACGCTCAATGGCCGAAATGAAAGGACAATTCGGGGATTGGCTACTTTCCAACTAGTCAAATCAGCAACTTTTTATGAAATGTCAAAAACGCTTTTTTGTATGAAAATAGTAAATTATGACGTCACATTTTAGTAAATATTGACTAATCAAATCAATAACTTATATACTTTTAATTCGATTATTAAAATCTAAATGTGCATTTTTTTTTAAATGATGAATGAAATCCACAATATTTTTAGCCATTAGTTTTATGTATAAACGTTTTGATTTTTTTAAGCTACCCAGTCAAGTACCCAATTGCGCGCTTTGCAATTTGCCAATCCGCGAAGTGTGCCATTTTTCCGGCCAATGAGCGATTTCGGGGATTGTGCGATCCATCAATCAGCGACGGTTTGACTTTGCAGTCCAATGGAGCTCCCCCAGTGAGTAGCACTAACCTTGGTAGCTAACAAAACCACCCTTACCGTCACCGTATTGAGTTGGAAATGCCGTCGCGTCGAGAGATCACTGCCTTGTTTTAAGGAGGGAAGTACCTACTCTAAATCGGGCTAAACACGGTCCGGCATTTGACTTTGTTAGTATAGTTAATAGTTGAATTTTCAATAAATCTATATATGGTTAGCTTCTCTAAAATATGGAGAACAACTAGATTCATAGATATAATCTAAAAATACTATGATTACACCAGGAAATCATCAGAAATATCATGAAAATCTGGCGTCTCAATGCCGAATTTGAACAACTGTGACATTTCTATGAGCTTAGAAACAGCAAATGTTATATCGAAATCACCGTATAATTATGAAGAACATCATAATCAACTCTGTTTTTCAATACTTTTTGTATACATTGAGATATATGCAAAAATATATGAAATCGGCTTGAAACAGCCCCATGCTAGAAAAGGACAGAGCGCGCATTCTGTCATTGGTTTGAAAGGGACAGTTGCCGCGAGCACATAGACCCTTAACTGTTCTCTGATCACCACAATACTTCCACTGACACGCATCTATTCCACTTCTTCTTCTTCTTAGCGAGTGGATTTTCGAGTCGAACAACGACCCGATAAACCCTGGTGTCAGAGTTTTAAAACCGCCTAGTAGCACAGCTATAGGCCTCTGACATGGTTTCAGTAACGATCACTATCAAATACAGCGACCGGGACCTATGGCTTAACGTGCCCTCCGAAACACGGAATCCTTTTTCTTCTCGGACAATCAGTCGGAATCGAACCCAGGACCTCCGGATCGAGAGCCCACGGCTTAGACCACTAGACCACAGAGGCAGTCATTCCACTCATTTTTGCTTTTGTCATGCCCAGTGAAGGACGTTGAAATTGCGTACCCGGTGTCCAAGGAAGACACTCCTCGATCGACTATGTGATCTTATGAGGTTGGAGCGCAATCCACATCGCGTCACTCATCCTTCTGTATACTTTTCTGACTCTTCCACAAATGCGTTCTTCCTTACTCTACCTTTGAAGATTGTTCTACCTACATTCTTGTTTGTCCATGTCGATATTGTTTCACCCTTACATTTTTCTCCGGCTATTAATTTTTTGACTTCACAGTTCAGTAGTACCAACAGTTTTTTCATCGACAGGCGTAATACCCAAGCAGCTCTACCAACTTACCACCAAACACTAGAGATGGGCCGAATGTGGTTTGAACCGAATACGAACTTCGGTTAAATTTTGCCGCGCTTTCTCGAGAACGACAAGTCATGACAGTTTACACACTTAAGGGGCTACCCTGAGCCAGGTGGCGCCCTCATCAGTTAAAAAATCATTACTCACTGAAAAAGCAATTAATCGAAAATGCGGTAAACCAGATTGAAATAAAAGCAAAGAAGATAATTTAGAACATCATAAAGTTGCAATTCATAGTTCCTGGTAGTAACAGAAGGAAAATTTGCGAAAAACGGCCACTTTTAGCACTTTTGGTATCTGTAACTGCTGTAAACACTGAATCATGAATTTATAGTGCTTAAAACAAACTTCAGTACCTATTCTTTAATCTGGTTTACCGGATTTTCGATTCATTGCGTTTTCAGTGAGTAAGGTTTTTTTTTACTGATGAGGGCGCTGGCGGCACCGGGGATCCCCTTAAATGAATTTTATCTAGATGCACCCCGCCCGCATTCCGCGCTCCCCCGCGTGGCTCTAACATGAGTTCTTTGGCTAGATTTTTTTTGTCGCCTCCTGGAAGCTCTGTTCATTCTGAGCGACTTTTCTCAGAGGCAGGCAATGTATATGAACAAAACCGATAGCACACTGGCCTCTTATTTAAACCCAATAAAGAAAAAAAACGTAACCGGCTTCTGCCAGATAAAGCCGAATCTTTGGTGTTCTTAAATTTCATATACGAGTAGATTTTTATTTCTTAATGTTTAGTTTTTTAACTGAAATGTGATTTAATAAAAATTTAAGTTTTATAACTTAGTAAATACTGCTTGCCGCTAGAAGTGTTTTTTTTTTGTTTAATTATAGTTTCGAATTAAAATTACGCAGTAGATAGGCATACTACTTTGTTGAAAATACTAAGTTTATATTGTTTAGTTTAGGCAAAAATGTATAACTAATTTAATTTCAAAATAAATGACAATGAATATTCAAGGCCTAATTTTATTTTACGATTATTATGATAGATAAGTATGATTTCTATGCTATTGATTCCAGTCAAAACGCAAGAGTGTTTTACCTTTTTTCTGCACCGAATGTTCCCTCCCATCCCTCCCCACCGCACCGACTTCTATTCCTCTTCTTTCTACTGTTCATGCCGCAAGATTGTGGAATGCCCTCCCGCAAACTGTACGTGATAGTAAAACCATTTCGCTAATTAAAAAAACGGCTTAAAGAGCATACATACATACATAAAATCACGCCTTTCTCCCTAATGGGGTAGGCAGAGCAAAAACGACCAAAACAAAGGTCATTCCGCCACGACTGACAAGTTTTGAGGGTCATAACAGATGATTTTGCTATAGTGACGGGTTGTCAGCCCATCGCCTAAATTACAATACACTGAAACCCTCGAATCCCTTAGCTGGTTTTTACAGCATGCCCGGAAGGAGATGCAGCTGGCACATTCTGTGTTTTTCTATGTCTCCCAGTTCAGATTGACTTCTCAGTTCCAGTCTTGTAAAAACCCAGCAGGGTGATAAATAATCGATTTTTCGTCAAAATATTTCAATTTCATTGTGTCAACTACCATTTTTAATTATATTTTTAGTGGCAATAATACAAAAATGAAACTCCCATAGGTATACTGTAAACAAATTCACTATTTTATTTAATGGATAAAAAAAACTAAAAACTACCAATAGTAAAAAAGGATAACCTCCAGCTATACGCAAAAATAAAACGTTGTGATACAAAAAAAAATGAATGTTTTATTAACAAAATATTTTGTCTCGTAAACTTATGTTATGTTATGATTTAATTAAATGAAATGTTACTTTACTGGCAGTTGGTTGTTAAGTTTAAAAATCGAAAACGCATCGAAAAATTTAATAAATTTTCAAAACGAGAAAGTAAAGAAACGTCCATGAAAACAAATATGGCGGACTTTACACTGAAACTAGATTTTTCTCAAAATGCAATGTGCGTTCTCGATTTTTAATGCTAAACAAATTATTTAAACTATTTTATTATTTTCCAAAAACACTAGTGCGTGATTACAAGTACAACTTATAAAATCATGTCGTATTTACAATTTTGACATTTTTTATACATTTAAAGAAACGCCATCTTGCGCCAGAACAATGTAATTATAATTATTATCGGACTATTACACAATTGGCAAAATCACGTCTTGGGCAAAATTTAAAAGTTGCCATTTTTGTGTTTATATATATTTTGTGATTGTAAGGTTGACAAAGTTGAACTTGGAATTTATAATTACTATAACAACGCAACTTAAAGTAAAGATGTTATTTTTTTTCAAAATTGCATTACAACGCGATTAAAATCAAAATACTACTATAAGAGTCGTAGTTGTCCCTTTTAATAATTTTTACCAACTTAATAATTGTACAATACATGTTATATGTATATTTTTTTTATTTTATTCTAAGTCACATTAACATAAAACAAATGTAGAAATGTGATCCTTTTTGAATTTCACTGAGGATTGACTTTTAGCCCCCAAAAACTATACGAAAAAATAACATAATAAAGATACAAACACTAAATCAATAAATAAGGAAGCATCCACGTTACTATGTTTTTTAAGTTTAAAAAATCAATCCTCTAGTCAAACTGTTAACTTTTTTTGTAGTTTTTATCCAAGAATTTGTATGGATTGAAAACATATATCCTCCATAAGTTAAATTCTATGGATTATTTTCGTAACCCCGCTAGAAGGCCGGTCATAATCATTATTGCCGAAAAAAAAACATCTCAACCAAAGATATTTAGCAATCTCCTTATATTTTAAAACAAATTTAAATAAACATATTTACTTTAACTTTCTTAACGAATCCGCAAGTTAATAACTAAATAATAATACATGAAAAAAAGCAATCTAAATATCTGTGATTGTGATTTTACATAAATAAAAAAATTACTATCTATACATATACGTCCGACCGGCCGATGTAGTAAAAAAATGTTACTATTATTAAAATTAAAAAAGCATCTACAATGATAAGTTTTAAAACTGTTTTTCTATACTTATTATTTACAGTAATAAATGAATGAATGTTATACGTTGTTTTTTTTTCAGTGTTGCCAGTTATTATATTAATTTTTATAGTATATAAATAGCAACACGCTATGTATTGCTATATCGTAAGCAACATGTGGCCATTCTATGCTAAATAATATCAGAATGACAATACGTTAATAAAATAGAAATAAGATAGAGCAATAAAGGGCCCGTGTAAATAAATTTGTACAGTGCGAAATAAAATAAAATAAAAATAAAATAAAAGAGTAGAAATTAAAAAGTAGCAACATCGTTGTGTCGTCCCTTTCATATCAACGTGGTTTGAAAGGGACGACACGGCGATGTTGCTACTTATTAATTTCTATAATTTTATGTCGCACTGTAACTAGGACCGTTAGACATTGGCGTCAATTCTCGCGACACCATTCTATTTCTTATTTTAAGATAGCGCTGACACGTTATCAACTTTGACATAATGACAAAGATAGAAAATATATACACGAATTTGACGTTTCTAATCTGACGTAAGATTGCTTAAATGACGTAAAATAAGAGAGCATGCTCTATGCTCAATTCTTGAAATTCCTTATTTTAAGCATCTTACGTCAAACTAACATAATCTTTAACTTTAAGATTTCAATTAACCCATTATAATGTATAGAATATAATTTGAAATAAACAATTTAAATTTATTTTATTTTTTAAAGAAACGATGTGTTATTTTCTATCTTTGCCATATTTTAAAATTGAGACCGTGACAGCGCTATCTTAAAATAAGAATTAGAATGGTGTCGTGAGACAGTCGACAGTATTTTAAATAAACTTGTAAGTTACAAGCTACAGTGAGATTTCACAAATGTGCAGATTGCAAACTAATAAAACTGCACCATTTATATTTTAATAATTATTTTATGTGCAAAGGCATTGCCCCATCCTATTTCTGATAATAAATTATACTATACCATCTTATATAGGCTTACATAATATTAACGTTACTTGGGCAATGAACAAGTTTTTAAAACTACTCATGTGTTTATGGCGGCAATTCTCGCGGCATCATTCCTTAACTAATTTTAAGATAGCGCTGCCACTTTCTCAACATTGACATAAGAACAGGATAGCAAATAAACACATGACTTTGACATTCCTTAATTTAAGAAGCATAAAGCATGCTCGCTTTATTTCCGTCATATAAGCAACCATACGTTAGATTAGGAATTTCAAAGTCATGTGTTTATTTGCTATCCTGTTCTTATGTAAAAGTTAAGAAAGTGACAGTTATGTAACAGTTAAGAAAGTGACAGCGCTATCTAAGAATTAGAATGATGTCGCGAGAATCGAGAGCCATATTTTTCCATACTCAGGGAAAATAATATCATGAAATAAACCAAAAATTGTTCAAATCCCGTAGGTTAATATTAAGTAAACTATAATAGAAGGGGCTTATATACATACCGTACATAGATACATCTACATTATTATACAAAAAGAGGATATATTATACATTCAGGATATTAATTTTACCCCAAAGGGATTATAATAATTGTATATAGAAGTCAAAAAACAAATATTGATAATTTACGAATAATAAAAAGACGAAATTTTGAATTTAAATTTTCTTCGACTACTATAAACAATTTAAGTTTAATTTTAAAACAAACCGAAATGTGGTTAAATTAAATTTATTTATACACTTATCCATGCTGATTGTCTAAGACAATTTTTTTTTATAATGATTAATTTTTAGTCAAATAAAAATGCATAAATGATGTCTTGCAATTTTTTACAGGAGATACTTCGTTATCTACAATTCATTTAGTCACATAATATTACGTCAATCTGTACAAAGTTCATATAGTTGGGCAAAACTGAAGAATCAATAATTTATAAGAAATCAATTTTGCCCAATTTCGAATGATTTCGACCGTCAAATGGTTGATCGAAGTGGCCATAATTTAGTTTTGATCTGATCACTAGATCAATCAAAACAAAGTACTAATCAATATTTATCGATTTAGAAATCTGCAAATTTTTATCGATCAGTTTTCGTCAATTCTGCTCTCATTGTTGGGTGTTAAGGAATTGCCAATTTGACACCGTAATATCATTACAAGGAAATAATCATATCTCTTCCCGCGGTTACCTCATCACAAAATTCGTTAAGTAGAGTGGGTATCAGTATCATGGAATATTACTATTCTGAGCTATCAATATCCTGGACTATCAAAATTCTGGACTATCAATGTTCTGTGCTTATTAAAATTCTGCCCTGGCCCACCAATACCTATCAATCCGGCGGCACTCAGCATAAATGTTTAACCAGTTGCTCCATAACGTCAGTTTTGGAAACATCCGCGAACTCCGGAGCAGACCTGCCCCTTTGCAATATCTCTATAGTGCTCCTAGACTCCAACTGTTTTAAATGGTACATGAGCTTATGTTCGGGTAGAGGGTTCACAGGCCTGGAGACCGTTAAGGAGGTGTTTTTGAGGGCTCTGGCGAGGGTTTTGAGGAATTTCGACCATTGTCGCTCGTTGGAGGTTGCTTCCGGTGTGTTGACGAGTGCTGACGCCTTCTCGACGAGTGCGCATACGCAGCTTAGAGTCAGCTGGAAACAAATCGTTGGTTTAGTCTTCTTCTTGCCATGGCCATGGGGGCTCCGAGTCGATCGACCCGATCAAATGGTGTCAGAGTTTTTAAACCGCCTAAAAGCGCACCAAATAGGCCTATGACATGGTTTGCGTAACGGCCACTATCAAAGACAGCGACCGGAACCAACGCCTTTACGTGCCTTCCGAAGCACGGAATCTTTTTTCTTTTCGGACAACCAGGTGATTCTGTCTGCAATGTCTTGAGGAAAACCTCACAAAGTGATACATTGACAAATATCAACATTGTGTTCCCTCCCGGAAATCGAACCTAGGACTTCCGGATCGAGAGGAGCCCATGGCTCAGACCACTAGACCACGGAGGCAGAGAGACATTTCCAATGTCAAAAGATAGTGCAACTTACAGCAGTGGTGAGTGCAGTGTGGGTCCTCGCAGGGTCCAATGCTTCGCCCAGCAGACCACATGACTCCAGGATGGCTGACCATCCACTCGTGTTCTGAATGTACCTGCGGTCGAACAACACATACATCATCATCATCTTCCTAGCCTTTTTCCCGTATCTCACGGGGTCGGCTACCTAATCTAGGGGATTGAACGAGGGTACTGGTTTTTACACAGAGCGACTGCCATCTGACCTCCGCAACCCAGAAGGGAAACCAGACCCAATCCTAGATTAGGTTACACACAACCTTTGAATTTCTTCGTAGGTGTGTGCAGGTTTCCTCACGATGTTTTCCTTCACCGTAAAAGCGCCGAATAAACGTACATATGAAATTCGAAAACCGAAAATCATGATACGTGGTGGGATTCGAACCACGACCTCCTGCACAGAAGGCCGCGGCCCTATCCACTACACCATCCGAGCCACCGAGGAACAAGACATACATACATACATAATAATCACGCCTTTATCCCTAATGGGGTAGGCAGAGCGTAAACGACCTAAACAAAGGTCCTTCCGCCACGTCTGACAAGTTTTGAGGGTTATTCCAGATAGATCTGTATATTGCTAACAGTGACAGGTTGTCAGCCCATCGCCTAAATTACAATACTTAAACCCTCGGATCCCTTAGCTGATTTTTACAGCATGCCCGGGAGGAGATGCAGCTGGCACATTCTATGTTTTTCTATCTCTCCCAGTCCAGCATGGAAGTAGACATGGAACAAGACAGCGGAGTTTATTAAACATGTCAATCACTTCAGTGTTCAGATATGGTATTTTAATATGGGGAAACAACATTGATGTTTAGGAGTTAATTAAATATTGAAGCGAGTTGGAGTTGGGTCGGGTGTTGTGACCAGGACATGTTTGGAACTTATCTGTGGATCGCTGAGAAAACTTTGATACCGCGTCTCAAAACTTATGGTTTCTCGTTGTGGCGCCATCTCTCGGCTACAGATGCAATCAAAATATTTGTTTATCCTTTTTCATCGCTTCAGCATGAATTACCAATTCTCTTATAATAGTAACATAATAAGAATAAATAAAATAGTTTTTTCCCAGATCTGCAAAAACATTATTTCGCATTATTTCGTCCCTTGGTCGCTAAATGTCCCTTGGTCGCTAAACGTCCTTTGGTCGCTAAATGTCCCTTGGTCTAAACTAACCTCCTATAATGTGGTGCTAGTGCTGCTAACTCTTCGTCTCTAGCCTTAGCTCTGGCTGCTGAAGGTAATGCTCGTATGACTCGCGCCCACAGCGCCCTCAGCCGGCCGTGGGATGCGGGTACTCGGGCTACGAAGCGGGACACTAGGCACTGTAGATACAATTAAAGGGAAAAACATTTGTTATTATTGGTGAAAATTCAGATAAGCAAATTCTAAAAAAATCTGTCTACGTAGGTGTTTAAATAAAGGTAAACAACCTTTACAAGTCATTTAGTTTTAATTGAAGAACATGTTTTAAAAGTAAGTTTTTAGATATGAAAACGCAGTGAAATAACAGTTTTGGAAATGTGTTTTTAAATAATAAGATGTGTCACAAGACATAACCCATAAATCAATATTGCAACGCCATCTATTAGTTTTTACTAAAACTATTACTAGCGCCACCTGATGGTTGACTAGCAACCTAATGCTACACCTTATACTTTATCGTAGTTCTTACAATAAAACACAGATGTCGCTGTAACCATTTAATTCAGACATATTGATTTACCACGCCCGGAATAGCCAAGTTTTATTTGTCTTCCCAATTCTTCCCGTATCCTGGACATTCCTGGATACACAAGATTTTTACCTTTATTTTTACCTACTTGGAAAAAGACTAAGAACTAATCAGAGATCCTTGTCTCTTTTTTTCTTTATCCACATAAAAAACTTATAAAATCAAAAAGACATACATACATACATAAAATCACGCCTAATCATCCCTAATGGGGTAGGCAGAGCAAAAACGACCTAAACATAGGTTGTTCCGCCACGTCTGACAAGTTTCGAGGGC
>JARACY010004447.1:0-26893 GCA_029255725.1 Scrobipalpa atriplicella | reverse complement strand
TTTTATATTGTAGCACAAAGCGTTGTGTAGAGACCGGAGAGAGGCCTTTGCCTAGCAGTGGAACACTAATAGCTAGACAAGACAAGACAAGATAAATTACTTTATTGCTAGGGAATATAGTGGAAAGAAAAATAACGAAAAGCCAATGAAGTCACCTGAGGATTTAGGTATATTGCATTTAAGAGATGTGCTGATAAACCGCTGCTACTACAACAGTCTGTCTGACTGAAAGCACAGTTGAAATACTCTTTAGGATTTGTCAGACGACGAGACGTGGCATAACTGTTAGTCCTTAAGAACAAACAGGCGTGATTTTAAATAATATGTTGTCGTGAGGTTGCCTGGAGGAAATTGCTGCTTAGCAATAAGGCCGCCTGTTTGTACTAGTATTATTTCCTTATTTCTTGTGTCTTTTTCTGTGCAATAAACTATAATCCTATCTTCTTAATTTCGCTGTCTTCTCTGCCTGTCCAGACTGGTCACAGAAGAGCGAAAATATTCTCAGCGGTATAAATAATATCCGTTATCAGGAAGCATAACATTTGTCTTTGCTCGTAATTATTTATGATTTATGTGCTACACTAACCCCAGTTTATTATTACAACAAATATTACATCAAGGCAAACTGTACTCTGTTATTATTAAGAAGTGCTCTATCCTAGCCTTCAGACTAAAATTAAATATAGACTCGTAATAATTCATTGAAATAGAAACCAGAAGTCGCATTTATCATTTCGATAGTTATGTGCGCTAAAGTGGATGTAATTTGCATGTAAGCGAAAAAAAAAGGGTTAGGTTTCGGGGATAGTGCGCAAACTGAAGGGGGTTGGTTTAACAACAAAAGAAAATTCTACACAAGAAAATTTTTGGTCATTCCACAAAAAACACGGAAATGCCAGATGCTGATTGACGGGATCATACTACCTTTAAAAAACTTCCTTTAAAAAATTATAGTTTATTATACGAGCCTCTATTTACCTGGGAAGAGTTCTTATAAGGAACCAAGAAGAACCTCAGATAATACTGGCAATATTCTACAGTCCGTATTCTCTCCGTGTGACATCGGATGGAAGCACGTTTTCTTACGCTAATTACTCCAAAGTTCAAGCGCAGATTATTTTTAACAGTTTATTTTCTGGCGCTCGGTTCATGTTTTTTTCATTGCACTGGCGTAATGCGCACTAAAGAAAAACTATAGTATAGTGAACCAATTTCAACACTTCAGACGTTTTGCGTAAATATTAGTACGATCGGAGTTTATTTATATAATAAACGGTGGTAATAAACCGTTTACATGTTTAGAAATAGAACTTGAACTTAGTTTTGCGTAGTACTGATACGCGGAAAAATTGCGTATATGTCCCATCAAAATAAAGTTATGCGTTATGTAGCCACTCGTACCATTATATCTATCAATAAAAATAATTTGATATATATTGATAATTTAAAAAAAACTCACGACGGATTTCCACAATTCATATTTAAAAACTGCCCCTGTACCACCAGTAGCCAATTAAAAAAATCTGTAATAAAATCGGTTCAGAAATTTTTGTGAAAAACGGTAACAGACAGACAGCCAGATACACACGCAAAGAGCAAGCTCAAATATATGTTACCGTAAAATTGCATAAACCGTTAGATCATAATCTATCTTAGGAAATTTATAACCTAACCCAACCTAACCTACCGAAAGTTTATAAACTGACGAGTAAGTTTGTACACTAACATTACGCTGACATATATACCACCTCATGCCGTCGTTCGGTAAAAAAGCTTTTTACACATTACCTACGCAAAGAAGACTACTATATCTAAAATAAGATTCATACAAATAATTGAACCAGCTGCCCAACTCAGGGCCGGTGCGCAAATATTTCCGGTTATACAATTACATAAAAAAACAACGTTAGCTATAAAGCTCTGGATTTAGAATCAATAATGGTCCCCAGAATAAGTTTAAATACGTCTGGATTTTATGAATCATTTAGCATCCAATAAATAAAGACATAGGTATGCCTGAAGAGCTGTCAACAAGTTATTTATGTGCAGAATACACAGCCGTAATTTAGCACAAGTATTTTGAAGTGTCAAGTGTGATTGAAGCCACATGGAAGATGATCCGTTGCGATATGACAAGTCGTCGCGGCCATCTTAAATACAAACAACTCCTACGCAGTCAAAACACGTTCATGCTTCCGTCCTTTTTGACCTGAGGTGAGTACTTTATCATATTTTTATTCTAATGATATTTGCTGAATTGAGACTGCATTGCTTCGTATAATATTACTATCAATGCAGCGAATGCAAGTGAGAAAAAGATTGTAGGTGTCAACGGAAACATACAATGGTTCTTAGAAATAGAGTTCCATGAATTTTTACAGCACACGGTGGAGTTCTAACATTATTTTTTTATTGTGGCCAACTAGTTTTGAAGCAGAGTGCAAATAATAAAGTACGAGGGCCGCAAAAAGACAGTCGCTACTATATTCCAAGTGACTTTAAGCTGGGTTACACATGCAATGCGGTTCATTACAAATTACAACAATGCAGTGGACCAGAATCCTCATGCCATCGACCTTTGACTTTCTTTGGCACGTGTCGAACGGACGGCCTGCATTCAAATTTTGAACGAGCGAGCCGGCTGGCGCCAATCCAGGGAGATGTAATAAATGGCTGCGCAGGCGCCGGGTCGCCGTTGAATCAGTTACCGATAGTGACGGAAATAGTGCACTATCCCGTAAAATTCGCGCGTTACATCAAAATAACTAATTTATTTCATGTTGAATACCTCCAAAATTACGCACACTGGACTCTGTGACAGGAATTTTCATGATGCACTAAAATAACGCAGTTTCGTATTTTACGACATCATGAGAACTATTTCAGTATTTGCTGGAAAACGATCGTCTCCGGTGTAATTTTCAGCATATGAGTGAAGTGAAAACTCTGTAAATACATCCTACACAATGTTTTGATTAATAAGTAAGTGGACATTGTACGTGGGAAGTGATAAGCACTTAATTAATAAGTAGTCTAGACAGTATAAGATGATATCCAATCCAAGGTAGAGTGATAAAGCTACATAGCTGTCTGAAACCAGAACAATTAGTGCCTTACATACACAGTTTGTCACTTTAATAAAATTATTAATGTGTTAACCAGAATCAACATCAATATTGATGTTGATTCTGGTTAACACATTAATAATTTTATTAAAGTGACAAACTCATAAGAGTTGCTACTATACTATCTCATCATTAAGCACCTAGCACAAATATGTTGTCCACTAAACAAAAATATCGCCATTTACATATGTATCATGTACACTTATGATTAAAATATAAGGCATCATAACATAAAATTAGATAATCAATCAGTCGTAATAATGACGTATGTGGTCATTATTGTCTGTTCAAGTATTAACTAATGGATAATCGATCATACAAAAACGCACGTCATAATTATGTCCCAAAAGGATCGCAGTTTACACGAACAAGGCAATCATAAAATTCCCTAAATTCACAAAATTGTAAGATAGGTAAAGTTTGAATTAAGTTAGTACCCAAGAGTTTACTTCAAACTTAGGTGATAATTGGATATGCGCATGCGCACTGTCACTTAGAGTAGTACTAGGTAAGAAATAAGAATAATAATTTCATAGATTTCCATTTTCACTCAAAGACTTATTAAAAGCGGCGCGGAGAAAGACGGTTCGCGCACCATTAAAGACTATTTAGGCTCGACTAAATGTCTGTTAAAGTTTTGGCAATAGCTGTGACAGATATTGTTCTCCGAAACCCGCATCACACGTGTTTCAATGGCACGTTTTGACAATGCGTTACAGTCGCTAACACTCCGCCTCGCCTTTTCACACGCGACCAGATAGGGATTCCCGTGAAATTAGAAATTTTGTCGTAATAATTAATTTAAGTGTCGTTTCAAGGTCTTAGTTTATCTTTTACCCAAATCCGTCTAGCCTTTTCAGCCGTAACAGTCACACGTAAACACACACTTTCGTATTTACCGATAGTTGCCGATATCGGTCATGTATTACATGTCGATAACAATATCTGCGCGCACGCTGCACAAACATGACAGCTTTGTTTACTAAACAATGAGAATCCGATGCCTGAATAAAGGTTTTGATTGAATTTCGGCGTCGAAATTCATAATATTATGGAGGGTTTTCGACATTTTCGTGCGACTCTCTCGCGGAACAATAGCTGTGAATCGATAAATTAATAATATTTTGCATAATATCCAGCAACGGGAAGTTATTTTCTACTGTAACAAATACACCACCTAGGACATTTTGGGTTTATTTTTATTTATCGAATCCAAATTTGATTTGGACTGCTTTTACACGCTCATTTGAACTTACACGTTAAAATAAAAAGACAATTGATGGAGTCAGAAAAGGTTGATGGCCGCAAGCCAAGTAGGGCGCTCGGGACAGTCTGGCAACCCGCTGGGTAAAGACGACGACGCTATAAACTGCATTCAGTGGGGGCTAGTGTAAATCTAACACCTACTGAGTGAATCTGTACGTAATATGAGGATCTTACTATAGGTACATCTTCGTGGAAACGAACATAATGTTGCTCAAGAAATATGGGAAAAATTTAATGATCTTTCTATAGCTAGAGCTATAACAGATTGTTCCTCTTCGGGAGGACAAATTGTTATTATAATTAACATTTTTCGACCCCTGTTTATCGAACAAATATCATTTAGATCAATGACATGAAGAAAAATATCGAACAATTAATTAAAGAAATATCATTTACACGCCAAACATGAGACCTATCTAAAACAGATGTGCACGATATGAAATTTTCGCACGCCTAAATTGGCACTCATTTAATAATAACATTATAGTCAACTATCTACCACATTATCCTACCTTTTAGTTTATTTAAAATGCAGTTAAGATAATATGTGCAAAACCAATAACTAATGTACATATTTATTCTTGAAAATCAAACAAAAGTGAAAATAGAACTGACCGCCTTATCTAAACACTATAAATGTGAAATTACACTTTAACAGTAGCAACAGCTGTAATTTTCCAACTCCATTGATAAAACGAGTATTTGTACGCAACTATAATAGTTTCACACTACTACTAAACTACATATTTTCGTCATTTAGCTAGAATAAAGAGATCAAAAGTTTCACCCCAGGTGGGATTTATAGTGATCCACAACCTTTGGCGTACCGTGCCGTGGCTTTAAGCTTTCTCGTTAATGGGAAACATAGCTGGGCGCCCGCCGCGCTCATAAGTAATCTGTGAACATAGTCTTTAATGTACACGTCATTATTTCTATCATCTAGGAGACTTTGAGAAATAAGGAAGTTGATACAATCTGGAAATGATCACAAATATGTATTTATTTTTTCTATTACAAGACAGTATGTTGGACTTCGCTTTACTTTGTTTCGTGTTAGATTTTTATCACAAATGTGGAGATTTTCCGATTGTCTATGTCTAGTTCGCAATGTAAATAATACACGTGAGACCAAACATGAGTGAATGTTAACTCAGTCATATAACACAATAATACTCTAACGCCCGAGCAAAAACACAGAATGTCTGAAATTGGGTTTTATTTTCTTGTGAAATACAGAATAATATCGTACTTTTATACCAAACAATGTAATATAGTAATTTTTGTTGTTGTTGTAATTGATTTTCCAGCAATTTCGTTTGGTAAGTGGCTATTTTGGTCCTTGCTCGCCTAGATAATGCTTATTTATTCTCGTCTTAAAGACCCAGGTTATAATGTTCCGGAAACAAAGGTATTATTTTTAATATGTTTGTTTGAATGTGTTCAGGGAAAACCACATGTCTGATTGATTTTTTTTCCAGGTATCACTTGATTGATTGTGATTGTGATATTCATTCAAATTGCATGATTTATGCTTTAGAATGGTATATAAATGTAGTTCTATTCATATGGATTATAATAATTACTCCATATTTTTTACAACAAAATGTTCTCTATCATAGCAGAGAAATACAAAATATTTTTCATCTTACTATTGTTATTAATTGATTATTGGTAGTAGTAACGGATAAAACAAAGGTATAACTGTAAATAGGTTGTATTATCCCCGAGAGGTTATCAGCGCAAGTTTATTTTGAAAACAAAGGGTTCTTTACACTGGCCGTATCAAGATCACTTTACAATGCCCCAGACAAAGCGAAACAAACAAACATCCTTAATTTTATAATGTACAATTGGTAGGTAGTCTACGTAGTATTATCATCAGGGTTCCTAAGACGATTCATTGAAATACAATAAATTATTATATTCATTTATTCTGGTCAAATATTCACAAGAAATTGTCCCGAACAAATGAAAAATTGAACTAAATACGGATGGTGTAGTGGATAGGGCCGCGGCCTTCTGTGCAGGAGGTCGTGGTTCGAATCCCACCACGTACCAATGTGTTTTTTGGTTTTCGAATTTCATATGTAGGTACGTTTATTCGGCGCTTTTACGGTGAAGGAAAACATCGTGAGGAAACCTGCACACACCTACGAAGAATTTCAAAGGTTGTGTGTAACCTAATCTAGGATTGGGTCTGGTTTCCCTTCTAGGTTGCGGAGGTCAGATGGCAGTCGCTCTGTGTAAAAACCAGTGCCCTCGTTCAATCCCCTAAATTAGGTAGCCGACCCCGTGAAATACGGGAAAAAGGCTAGGAAGATGATGATGATGGAAACCTACAGCAATCCACCCAAATACCTACTTAAAAGTCGTCGACGACTTATCTTTCGTATGAATGTGAAAACTAGGTTATTCCATAAACATTTGTTCAGCTAACCGTAGAATTAGGTTATCTGAAAAAATACATATAAGTAGTAAACTTAAACACGTGTTCACAATGTATTTTTGATGTCGGAAATAAAAATGGAAATTTATATTTTTACATTCTTAAAAATATTAAAAACCTCAAGATAAACATTTATTGTAGGTAGGTATTATATTTTACAATAAGTAAAAATAACACATGCCTTTCAAGGTCTTTGGTAAAAGTATTTTTAAACGTTTACTTACTACGTTACGTGCTACGGACCTCTGCTACGGCGTAGCAAACGTACTACGCCGTAGAATTATGGGGTCAAAGTGAATGCTACCCAGTTAAGTTGAACTTATTATGTCATTAATTCGTAGAATCTTTTTTGTCAACCTTTTCGAAGCGATTTCAGCATAAAAAAAAGATATTCTATAAAATTTCTTTTGTCAGGCTTTTAGCAGACAAGCGCTGAGCTAAACACCTACTTGACTATAAATAGTTTAGAATATTCGATAAATCTCTAAACTATGACGTCAACACCGAACTTTAACATTGGAAGGGGTGAAGGCAAAGTGATATGACAAGGGCAACCATAATATTATGTGACATTATGTAACTATCAAAAATAATGTGTAATTTCGTAGGCAATTTCTTAGTACCTAATTAAGATACAGCTTTTTAATATAACGACAATTTTATCAAAGGCTTGGCCTTGACAATGTACTGATTGACTCCAATTTCAATGTTTAACACTTGAATATCAAAACGTACGATTCACTTTAAATTGATAACGAAACATAGCGGTGATATCACCAAATGGTAAATACCTACCCAAACTTAAATTAAAATTATAGATTAACATGTTCTTTTATGATATAGTAAGCAAAACAGTCATTTAAACGATTTATTTATGTAAACGAAAGCTATAAAACAAACGGCATTTCTATTTTACTTCTAATGGTAAGTGTTTCAGAATAGTTATGAACGACATTTATTTTTTATTCTTATTGTATTGTATTCAATAAAATATGATAAGTATTCATCTCTTTTGTGATGTGAATGGAAAGATAGATAGAATGGTTCATTATTCTTTTCAGTCTTGAGAAAAGTCCAGTATTTTTCAGAAAACATCTTTAATATTCTTAGAAAAATTGCTTTACGTTGTCCTGACAAAACCCTTGTAAAAATAAAATGCACAGATAACGCGGCTGACTACTATTATATTATTTGACTTCCCATACTAAAATTTAGTATGCGCTATCAGCTGATGCATTTTGCATGGAAGGTAAAATTTTTCTTTTTTGTTTTTCAACCTATGTTCCTAAGGGAAAGTTGTTTAGTTTCATGGGTAGAGTCACACCTTTCACGATGCATATACCCTTTCTGTTACACGTTCTATAATACGAAGACAATAAAATCAAAACAGCAAAGTAGATAATAAATCTACTTAAATTGAACTGCCGGATAAAATGTTAACGAAAGAGTAAAGTTCGAAATCATTATTTCTCTCGACACCCACTAACAGCCACCCTTTACCTACCTACTTTATTATATAGAATTCAGAAGCGAGTAGGCAGAATCTAGGAATCCTAAAGACTGCAAAGAAGTATTTAATACAAGTATGTAGGTGGTTTTTAGAAAGAGGTTTCTTTCAAGCAAATGCAAAAGTTACTCAATCGCATAGAGAGACAAGAATATTTAAATGCCAAGGAATAAAAGAACAACTGTAATTTGAATAATACTTGCTGCATAAAATAGGGTAGTTTGGCACCCTCAAAGTGACCAAACAACAACCAAACTCATCATAAATCACTTCCATGGAAAACAGACATGGAAAATACAGTAAGTCAATAAGAACAATGTCCCTGAAATCACAATACCATAACCTCGTAGCATTGAATGGTAGCCAGCTTGTCTCCTCTGAGATAAATCAACCAGAAAACTGCGGCAAAAACGAACATCTGTCTGTATTGAATAATGGTGGCAAAAAGTCTTAAGAACCTTTGAAATAATTTATTTTGCTTTTTATTTTTAGGCTGTCATAAACAGAGGGCAAAAAACATATTTTATCTTAAATATTTGACACAGTGGGATTAGAGCGATTCCACTGTGTCCTACACTTCTTTAGAATAATTCTCTTAAAAATACTACAGTTATCTTTTAATAAAACGTTTTTTTTAACTGTCCATCTCGTATTGTTTCTTTCTTTACATTTCTCTACTTTGTACGTTTGTCGTAAATAAATTATGTCTTCTACTATATCCGTCTTGATATTTGCATTAATCCATACATAACATACCTACCATATTCCGCATAAGTGCAACGCCTAAACCTTCCGAGCCAAGTTAGTATACAACACCTCGTATTATAATAATTATCCATCAGTACCAGACCAATAACAATCAAACTGTATAATGGTACCCACGCAGAGGTTCGTGGTGCTCAATTATCAGCTACACGAGCTTGGTTATACGACCCCTGGTCTATACAGACGAACTGCTAGCCGCTGAATTTTCTAGTGACTAGTAAAAATAAGTGAACATTCCACCTTTCCGACGAGTCCAGCGTAACCTACAAAAGCATACAAGGTCAGCCCGTCGATAGAGTTGCCGATGGATCGAACTCACAAAGAAACTTCAAATTTCCATATTCCCATTCCGACACAGATGACTTTCCCAATTTCCTACTCACCACCGATGGAACACAGAAATATATTAGGGTCGCAAGCAAAGCGGACCTCGCAGTACCTACCATTTCTTTCCTTATGAAGGAGCGTTCAGTCAGACTTTAACACCCCAGCTAAAGGGCACTACAATTTTGCAGATTTGTTACAGACGCAGACGATATTGTAGTTTGTCTACAAAGATCTTTAACTACCGATGCCGTCATGACCTCATCATCATCGGCAGCCAGCCTGTCGCCCGGAGACTAAGCGAAGGTCACATTATTCATCAGTGTTGCTAACTATTAAATATTTGTCCTATTAAGTACGCATGCCAATAAAAACTTGGATTTTGATGATTACGTTACAAGTACACACTGTCTTAAGGAGTTTTTGAAGAGAGATTACTATTATAGGAAGAAGTCTTTAAAAATAATTTTCATTGTTTTATATTATTCTGGCAACAAAACTTGTCGTGTTAATTATTTTGACCTATGACGGCTATGACTAAACATATCTCGTAATTAGTTAATCGATTAGGCAGCAAATATACAAGACAACAAAGTAAACATTAAAGCAATCCAGCTATACAAACTAAAGCAAAAATATGTATGCTTTTATAAATAGTGGTGTCATCTATTAAATCATTCTAAGCCTTGTATAATCTATTCAATAAAATACTGGGAGATAAGATTATTGTCTATAATGTACGTAATTATTTTATCTCAGCATTACAAAGATTGCGCAGATTATAATATCTAGTTATTTAAAGAATCTCTTCTATAAAATCATTTTTTTATTGCTAAGCTCAGGAGGCTTTTCTTTACTTATGACTGGTTGGAAATTTGGTGAAAGAAAATAGTTTTTTAAATGTAATTCCCACAAAAATAATACCAATTCGTACATGATACTATGTTGCCTTAGTCTCCACGTGAAACTATTATGCAAACATCTAGCTGTATATTTGTTTAGCTTAATACTACCCTAAGTGTACTATGAGAATACTACGCAGTAAAG
Organism: Scrobipalpa atriplicella; assembly: GCA_029255725.1. Taxonomy (NCBI): domain Eukaryota; kingdom Metazoa; phylum Arthropoda; class Insecta; order Lepidoptera; family Gelechiidae; genus Scrobipalpa; species Scrobipalpa atriplicella. Next base: position 16,413 of record JARACY010004447.1, on the reverse strand, counting down.
TTTGTATGTAAACAGAAACAGTAGGGAATGAATCAGTGCGGTTTCTATCGTTGTTTGCATACAATAGTCCAATGGCGCATTTCTTTATGTTAAAATGTCGTGTGAATGTATATTCACAGCAGGTAAGTGACTATTAAAATAGCTCAAAAAACTCATGATGTCATGTCATAAAATAAACTGCCAGACCAGCAAAAACTCGTAGCAAAAACTGTGTACAAATTGTTTGGTATAATTAGAATCGTAAGATCGCAGATGATAAACAGGTTTTTATTCTACGATTGAAATTATAATAATTCTGAGAATTATAAGAACTACGTCAAATACTTTTTGGTCACAAAAGGGTGAAAAAACGTTAGACCAAATGCGATAAGGAAAAAAAAACAAACGTTCAGCGGCAGCGGTTATTGACCAATTTTTGACCGAAACAGTTTTACTCTATCGGTTATCATAATCTCAAGAATAATATACATATCTATAGATAGAATACTTAATAAATATTTGGAAACCTTTGATTTAGGGTACTTTTCCTACTCTTATGAAATACAACACAATTACCTATCGTACTGAACCCCACGATTACTGTTCCAAGAAAAACCACATAATGGGTTGCGTTGAAAACCACATAGTTTCCTCCTTCATATGCTCAAGTCAACTTGATAATTAAACTCAAACTCATACATAAGTAACATACCATAGCATTACATTATTTAACTTGAATTGAATAAGACAAATATCAAATACAAATATAGCTTAGGTACATGTTTCCAATATACTTCATATTATTATGGCTCATACCATACATGATAGTCTTGTCATGAAATACATTTTGGTTACATAATATGTAATTATAATATGTACAATGAGCAATAGGAATTACGGGATCAATTAGTTACAAATAAGGTCAGTAACAAAATAAAGGCACACTGGCACATGCACATAATTAACTGGTAGACGAATTCGCAAGTGACATCACGCCCGCTAACCGAACGACTTTTCGCCACCTGGACGAGGCGCGGAGCCAAGAACTTGTTAATACTGTATACCTGGAGATTGCAATAAATAGATCATTCTAATTATGAATCACCAACCGCCAGGGCCATAAAGAGAAAACCACTCGAGGAATGCTTCTGTTGGCCAGCAGCCACAGACTCGGCTCTCGGGAAATACCACTTTGTTTTCAATCCTCTCGATATGCTGTGGGTGGGCGTGTTTACTCCCTCTATTCTGCCCAATCGATATCGGCATTTATTTGAATTCAAAGCTAGCTAGTGACCGCGTCAATTGCGTCGGTAGCATTTGAATAGAAAAGTAACATCGGAAGCTCCAGAGCATTCGAGACCTTTGAATAGGTATGCCCTAAACAAGTTGACGCAATTGGTACATGTGGGCTTCTAGAAACGTGTCGAATCGTCATGATCATCATTTACATTAAAGATCTATCAACTGACTGAACAACAAACGAGAAACACTTTTGTTGAAGAACAGAGATTCATTGAAAACTTGCCTAAACTAGCGGCCAATATTGAAAGATTTTTAAATCAGTTTAGTAACTTTAAGGTTTAACCGCTTTTCCCTTATAACTTTAGCGGAGATGGAGACAATGCTCGCATTTTCGCATTTCTGACTATTCGTCATCTTAGTAATCATTCGCTAATGGCTAACCTCTGCTTTGAAACCGGCTTCAAACCAGATAGGAAGCAGATCGCATGGCCTGTTAACCCCAGATTGTATTGTCCAGTTTCTCCCAGGCTAAACCAGTGATAACCTAATAGACCCGTAACCAGATCACGCGGGGAACATACGATGATGTAGACTTTCACATTTTATGGTTTCATATGGTTTTCACGTGTATCTTCCATGCCGGACTGGGAACGATAGAAATCATACAGTGTTCCAGCTGCCCTTACTCCCGGGCACGCTGTAGAAGTCAGCAAAAGGGATTTGAGGGTTACAGTGTATTGTAATTTAGGCGATGGGCTGACAACCTGTCACTATGACGGTACACGAAGGCCATCGTTCGGTACACTTACAATCTAAAATTGCCCTCATAAATTTGACAGACGTGGCAAAAACGCTCTGCCTACCCCTTGAGTGATATTGGCGTGACTTCATGTATGTATGTATGTATGTTTTCACGTGTAGGTACGTACACCTCACAGCCATGGCGTGACACGTGTGCACCAGATTGTACGGTTAAATCTCATTGTATGGTTTTTTTTTTTTTGTAGAGTCGTGCTATAGTCGTACGATCTCACAATTTTTTTCTCAGTTGAAAGAATGAATCACGCGTAGTTAAAGAACCTATTTGTCGCAGCACAGAATTTTCCCACGGCTTTGACATCGTGGAATATAACTGTGAATTTGCAGAAAGATTCAATTAAAAGGTTATCTGGTGTGCAGCTAAGAAAATATGTGACTGTGCTGTGGTGATGTAACGAAATTAACTTCAATATACAGCAATTAAAAAGCAGCTAAAGGGATACGAGGGTTTTAGGTTTCAGTGTATTGTAATTTAGAGCTGACAACCTGTCACTACAGCATCTATCTGAAATATCAAATAACCCTGTGGCGGAACGAACTTTGTTTAGGCCGGTGACGCTCTGCCTCCCCCATTACGGACAAAGGCGAGATTGTATGTATGTAAGATACGACATCTGCCTCACTGCATTATAACGATCGATAATCGAAATCGCAATACTCACATAGCTCCATGCCCGCATTTAGTTTTTTATAATTCATAAAACAACTGCTCTACTTTCCAGTTTCCAGTGCAGCACATTATTTGGCAGGCACTCTACATGCAGTTACCTACGTTACCAAGAAGTAAGTTAGTGATAAAATCTGTCCGCTCTATACAAAAGAACTAAGACAAAACCCGGAAATTGCGTAAGATAGCAACAACAACAGGCTAGTAATTGACGGGGAAGTCGCTCAAGTGCAACAATTCAAGCGCAAAGAGCTTCTGACGCCACCATGCGCCGTGACGCAACGCATGAATGAAATTTATACATAAGCTCGTCCAGTAGTTAGCCCCGTTTTATCTAGCACACCAAGTAAAGTCCAGTTTCCGTGTTTACTACGAGAAACACGCAAGGTAAATGAACCAATTAGATAGTTGCATATTAGCAACTATAGATAAGATGTTTAATATTTCTGGAAATGATGACTAAATCAGCTAAAAGATATTTATTGACGAATCAAAAACAGTGAGTCATGTGAGCGCTAAAAGCATGCCTCTATTCCCGTCTCACGCCTCCGCCTATGTGCCGTTGACATCTTTAAATTGCATTCTTTCAACTCCTTGTCCAGTCACATGGACCTGTCACATGACTAGAAGTATCACATGGCAGCTGGCATGAGAATTTCGCCAGGTCAAATGAATTTGACTTAGAAGCCGTAAAAGTGCTTGCATTCAATTGGATCTAGTGACAAGTGCATTTTTAGATTGTTTGGAATGGAATATAAAGTTGAGATCATGTTACACTGTGCTATTATTTTCTGTATATTTAGATCTATTATATTCCTTAAGCAATTGGTTAGATATTAGTTATTATTATTGGCAGCAAAATGCTGTTTATTACCTTAAAAGGTTAAGATTTATGCATGTCAGATGCCAGCAACATTCTAAGACATTATGTTCCATTATATGTTATGCTAGATAGCCATTGATTGCATGGTAACTATGACAATGCATTATGTTGTGCAATAGTGAATGGTGAATTTATGTAGTTTGTTGCTATCAGCAACTCAGCCTTGTAACTATGCTAGCACCAGTTATTAACCCAAATCATCCTTTCATTCATACTCTGTGAATAGAAGGGTTTTATCACAAGTAAGGGCTTTGTCTGTAGCAGTACAATGTTCTATTCTATACTGAAGAACATTCATAGATATCAGATATGCATTAAGTTCTCAATTTAAATAAAATATAATTTAATGAAAAAACTTTAAAATTTTCCATCATTTTCATTATAATAGGAATGATATGAAGAAGAAAATTAGAATATTGAAATGAAAACTTTAAGCAGTGTACCATTTGGCAATGCAGATGATTTTATTTAAACTTTAACAGAAGCTGGTCAGAGTTATTTTGGACACCCACATTATTCTTAGCTCAGTGAGAGCTCTCTTGTGAAAACACTAAATAATAACTACTTCATAAGTAGATTTTTTGTACTAACATCTCAAATCCATGAAATTAACGAAAAAACTGTAAAAATTTATAATTATTTTTTTAATAGTATACTTTATTAAAGTTTATAATATATGCATATAATGCATATTTTTACTTAAATTGTTATGTTTTACATTTGATTATATATGAAACTATTATAAAAATATTTGAAAACTATTATAAAGTAGTTATAATGTTTTTTCTTTAAGATAAATGCTGAAAACTACAAAGTTTATGTAGCATAATAGGAAAAGTTTTGGAAGCTCTATTCCCAGAGATAGGGTAAGACACCAATAAAAACAGTGTAGCCTTGATCTTCAGTGATACAATACAATTACTTTTCTATTATTTCCACCTCATCTAAACAGCTGTACAACACATTATGATTGGCATACAGCCAGCCAGTGATGTTTGCTTGATCTCAAATTATTTATGAGTAGATCTTTGCTATTTGGCTAAACTCACACATGTATTATGTACTGGAGACTTGACAATGAGCAGGCTCAAGCCATAATACAGGATCAAACCAGCAACAATACAATAAAACAAAAGAAGGACTAGAAAGAAAGTAAAACATGCTTTCCTATTTTGCAAATCTTACAAACAATATGTGCAAAGTGTGAGAATAAATAAGTAATGATAAAAATGGTCATTGGGGTCATTTTCAGGGCAAAACAGTAGGGAAACTAAGGATTTTGCCGTTACAGTTTCCCTACTGTTAGAAATAATGTAATAGAAATGTCTACATACCTTTAATATTGAAGAAGTGCAGCGAAACTAATCGGTATAGGAAGTCAACAAACTTGAATAGCATCAAAAACCACAAAAAAAATCAGTTTAGAAAAGCACAAAATGACAAATGGAATGGATGAGAAAATTTCGACGCGACGGAGCACAGACGGAGCAGTACGTACACTTCTGCTGAAGGGATATATGATGTAATAATACCTGTTAATGATAATTTATTGCTACTGGAATTTATCTAAACACAAGACAGTTTCCAAAATCCGAATTTTACAAATTATTTGCAAAATGTAGAAAAATCGTGGACACCTTCTAATGACAGTTTTTTTGTTAACACAGAAATCTCCTCCACAGATACGTGCAAGTGAGTAAGCTAATAAAATTTGCCTTGGAAAATTATACGTCTATCTCTGTCTATTACTTCCTTTATAGGAAAAAAACCGGCAGAAAAACAGATGGTGCCGTGTTTTCACTTGACTTTTCTAGATATTTTTAAAGGCCGCTTCACACCAACACCACTCTCTAAAAAGCTCGTAAAAGGGCGATTCACACACTGCCCCGCACAAAGCAAGCACATGGTACAAAAAGGAGTTCTTATATTGAGTTGAGATTTTTAAATCATACAAAAAATCATAGATTTTAAATTAAGAACTGCATCACGGTCATTTTGTCATTTTGCCACATTTATGTCAACCTGCCAAATTTAATGGATAATGGCGTTATTGAAATAAAGTATGAAATATTAACACAAAAGATGCCTGCTGAGCTGCAAGACTGTACCTGCAGTGCACCCGTAATTATTTAATCTATCCCATTTATATCTTTATAGAATCTTAAGTTTAGTCTTTATTGTAGTTCGTAGACTTTCATTTCAATGTGATGATCGTAATCGTACCGTACCGTAGGTACTAGAATGAAAACTGCCCCGGAAAGAAGAAGCATGTTCCAAACATGCTTATTTTTGGTAACAAACTTGATTGATGATTGTGACCAGTTGATGAGGGTTGAGGGGGGGAACAAGGGCATTCGTGGTGGAGGATTACCTAAACCTCGGAAACCCACAAAAACTACATTAATCATTCATTATTCACCCGCAAATTCTTAATCTTAAATAATATTACCGGTTTTTTTAAATTAATAATAGTCGCCTCACTAGGAGGCTCATGCGTGAAAAAAAAAAAAGAACTGTCATCCCATCCCATCCCATCGGTGGTGTTCTTTCTTGTCTCGCCTTGCTGATTTTCTGAAAATAAGTTGGCACGAGGTTGTAGAAACAGTGAATATAACAAGGATTCAATAGAGCTACTTATTCTACTATCCATAACATGCTTATGGAATTAACCGATGACCTGGAACAAAGCGACAGTGGTATGGAGTCTTTGACTGCGAGCAAAGATGATACTCCTGAACGCAAACCCGAGGATAGTTTGCAAATCTCCCCCGTCTCGATACCAGTACGTTACGTCTAAGCTTTCCAATTTAGTACAATGTAGTGTAAATTCGTGGAATTGACCGATTGTTTCTCTTTGCAGACAGACGCTATTTCACCATGTCTCAAAGAATATGACGATGTAAGTACCATTCGTGCCGTCTCTCACTTTTTCTACATAATTGTTTTACAAATTAAGCAAAATATTTAATTTATTGGCGAATTCATACTAATCAAATCTAATTAATTCATCCATGCTTGCCTCAATCTGGTTATGTCATTCTTATCAGTTTTTTATAGGTTAACTAGGTATCTTGTTGTACTAGACACAGTATTCATACCTACTTATAGCTAGATCTCTATCACAAATGCAGTGCTAACTTTTTTTAATAATTTTGTTTATGATTCTGATTATATTAGTTGAATACATCTTATTGAGTTTGTACAGTTTATGGCATAGGTCAGACTTTATAGCCAAATTAAAAGTACATAAATCTTCTCTATTAAACTGAATTAATTTTGATCTAGGAGCCTGATGAGACCTTTGCTGAGAGGCTCTGGGGCCTCACAGAGATGTTTCCAGAATGGATGAGAAACGGCACACACACAGTTACCTCAAAAACCTGGTATGTTTTAACATTTTATTTAAATGAATGATTCATTCTTATAAATGTAATAAGTAGTCTATGGCTGCTTACAGACGAGCGACAACAAGTCAGCGGCTGCCCATGACAGCAATCGGCGACCGTCTCTTAGTAACAAAGAGAAGTTAGACTACAAATCAAGTCTGGTTGCTGACGTGTTGTCAGCCTATATCTTTTATGGCTAATACAACATTCTAATGTTGAAAAAAGATAGTATAGTTTAGATAAATGGGTTTTTTAATTCATTCATTATACACAAAAATAAAACTTTTTAATATCACTATGGATTAGAACACTTTAAATTAAATTATTTTTCTCCCTTCCAGGTCTGGTGTTAAAAACTTCTACGGCCTGTCTCGCTCAGTAGTCTGGATCGTAGCGAGTTCCTCTGTGATCCTGTTTGCCCCCGTCATATTTGAAGTGGAGAGAGCGCAGGTCGAGGAGATGCAGAAGTCACAACAGAAACAGGTATGTTTAACCATAGTTTTGAGACATTGAGCCCAGGAATTTAAATTAATAATTTTGGGGTCATCTTAGACTGCGACCCACTGTAAATAAGAGCATTTATCAACAGAGTCAGCAGCTCTTTATAAAATACAAACTTGCAAGAAATTGATTTTTTCAAAACTTTGTTCTTATATTTCCCTTGATATCCAATAATTATTTAGAAATGATAAATTAAGAAGCAATTAATACCCTGCAGTTACTATTGAAATATCTTTAAAAACATCTGTTTTAATATTAATCTAAACTTTTTAATAAACTAACTAAGCTAACTTAATTTCAATATTCATTAGAGCTCATGTATAAAATGATTATTAAATAGATCACTTTATATTTTACATTCTGGGTACAACATAATTATGATTACTTTTCTCTAATTATTTGAATGTAAATACTACTTTTCTCTAATCAAATAAATGTAAATACTAAAGTTTTCTCTATTATTGTTTCAGGTGTTACTTGGTACCAACACAATAAACAACCTGCCACCAATGCCGCGATAAGTCCTGTAACATGCCAATGAATAATATATTCACCTACTTTACGTCAAATACAACTCATAAGTCATTGTTATGCTTTAATGATAATCTTAGTAATAGGCACCTATATGTTTAATTGGAAACTTTAGCAAAGAACCTGAGCAACACTCTAAATTCTTGTTTGACTGCACATCAATTTCTCACTCAGATTGCATTTATTTATCTTGAAAATAATATTGACAACTCCTTTTTATCGATTGGAATAGTTGGATTTATTTCCTTACATAAAGATTACATACATTGTTATTCTGGACCTAAAATAAAATGTATTGGTTCATCAAATATTGATATTTTATGGTATGGTCAGTGATGGTATATGATTTAAATGTAATCATTCTTGTAGATAGTTTTGTTAACATCCTGATAGAAAAATATAAACTTTGAAAATAATTAATTTGTAAATTTTATTTTACTTATTAAGTTACAACTGCAAATCCAAATACTTAATTATTTTATTACTCAATCATATTATTATTGATTATTTGGCGACTGTAACTTGTCCACAGATTACCTAGTATAAACTTGTCCTACCATATCGAAATCAAATGAATGAATGATATTCAAATATTCCCACTAGTTCCCTCAACATTGTAAGTGAATCCAATGAATGAATATTCTAAAAGATCAAGCATTCACGCTTGCGCAGCACTTACGTCATCTTTAAAAATAAAAACAAAAGGCCGCGGCACTGGTTTTCCTTTCCGTGTTCTTTTTTCATATTTCTGATATAATATAGGTATAAAATCATATCATATAATAAACGATACAGTTGCAGTTCACAGAAAAATGTCTATTTACATTTAAATATTTTATTGTTTTTATAATACGTTTTACAACATTTTCAACTCTCGAAATAAAGCTGTGTTAAAAAATAAAAGAAAGTTAAAATTACTGAGTAAGTAGGTAATCCACAGGTAATCAATAAAAAACGAAATGATGGGAAACAAGGAGATTGAAGAAAGAGAAGAAGCAGTTCTCAGAAAAAATGACGATATTATTTCCAGCCAGCCTCTGAAGAAGGAAGTTGAAGAAGGAGATGTTGGAAGTGAATTTATCCAGCCTAACAAAAATGAAGAGGCGCTAGAATGTTTGTCGTGTTTTAGTTTGTGCTGTAGTTTTATAGAACAGTGGTGGATTTGTTGTTGCCCATGCATTATGGGGGATTGTTGTGGGGAGTGTTTGAATGGAGCTTGTGAGATTTGTAGCTCTTGTGGTGAAGGTTGCACTGAATGCTGTACTCAATGTTAAACTGTGCTTCAATTTTTAGTAGTTATGTAAATTTTACGCTTTGTACATATATAATCAGATAACATATTATTTTAATATTGTTGTTTTTACAAGTTAATGTACCTACCTAACTTAAATCTCATTTTGTACTAAGTAAAAATATAATTTTATACCTACCTATAATAAATTATTTTTTATAATTTTTAAATACCTATTATTGGTATTTTGCTAAAAAGACAGACTCGCTGTGTTTGGTTTTACTGTGACTGAGCTGAGCTGTTATATTATAGCTGAGCTAGAATACTCTATCCATAATTAAGGCCTATTTACACGCTATTAGTGTTTAGTAGAGTAATTTAGTACAACTTGAAAGGCAAGTGCTTTAGTGCTTTAGTGCGCTGCGAGTGAACGTTTACATGCTTCCAGTAGAGTATCATTTCGACGCCACAATGAACGCGCAACGACGTCGCCAAATACGCGCTATTCTACGGAAAATGCTAATTATAGTAATGGAGCAAATAGAAGACGACATTTTATACGAAATATTAATACAAATAATTTATACAAATTTAAAAGTTGTATGTTCCGACCATTTAGCCATTTTTAAAACACACGCGTTTCACGTCACTTGTGCACTCTACTAAAGATTTTACTAAATTACGTGTTTACACACAACCAGTGAAGCGCCGAGTGACGCGCGGGGGGTGCGCGGGGGTTGCGCGGGCGCGGGAGGGGTATCACTTGAAACAAAAATAGAAAGCGATTCTATTTGATTCAACTTGAAAGACAACTAAAGAGCTACTAAAGCGAGTATAACTGTACTAAAGCTAGTAACGTTTACACGTTTCAACTAAAGCACCCTCCTAAAGCACTCTACTAAACACTAATAGCGTGTAAATCGGCCTTTAGAGATAGTAGTTTGACAATTGCAGTGTTACCATTTCTCAGAAAAAAAAAATAGTGTTGGGGTAAATGTCGATGTTTCACTATCGATATGTGTAGGTTGAACTGATTTACTACTTAGTACACGAATTGCGTGCGAAAACCGCAACGCTAAGTTTGAAGCCGATTTGCATAATAAGCTGCTAGACTTCACACTTAGCGTCGCGGTTTTTGCGCGCAATTCACGCACTAAGTGTAGAGCAGGCTTAAGGGAAAGCTTCCCGCAAACTGAGAGGGGTTGCAAAGAATTTGAACAACTCTCACCAGGAAATACTTTCAGGAAATGAATAAAATATTTGGCTTTTCCATACAAATTGTCACATCGAGGTGGTCATTTTGTATGGGAAAGTAAAAAAAAATATTTCCTGATAAATAATAAAGTAAATTTTATATTGTTTTACTTTAAAATCGTTTCTCGCTCGTAAAGCGTTACTTCAATGGCTATACGGGGTGTAAGGTACAGCTTCCCGCAAACTGATAGGGGTAGCTTGCTCAGTCAATGAGGGATTGATATTAATGCTCGTCGGAGCCGTTTTTTAGGTGGCGAGATACTACTTGCACTTGCTGGCCGAGGTGTTGTTAAGGCACTTGCTTCTTCTACATTACTTATAGAAGTTGAGGGCGGGGTAACTTGCTTACAAGAAACCCCAGGCGGTTCACGAGACGTCGATGGTTGACACTCAATTGGTCGTTTTCTCTTGCTGCCAGTTGCAGTTGGAGTATTCATATTGAATTACTTAGTCCGTAACAAAATAACAAACTTAATAAAACAATAATAACAATAACAATTGCTGTAGTTGATAGTAAAGCCAAAGACAAACATATACTCTTTTATTTTATACCATAAACTATCAATGTCACCTAGAAAAAAATTAAAAAAACTCATTTTGAAGTTGCGGGTTTTCTCACTGGCAGTGCGTTAGTGCGTTTGATTCGAATTTATTTGTATTTTTTGTATGAAATACGTATGAAAACACATAAAAACACAAAAATATACATATTTCCAAACATTTTCATACCAATTTCTCAAAAAACAAACGTGTAATTGTGTGGAAATTATTTTATTAGTATTTTCGTCAAAAAAAGTGTGCGCGCCAAGGGTTTGTTATTGTGATAAAGCTTCGAGAAATAAATTAAGTATACATGTCGTCCTATGCGCGTTATCTAGCTTAACACTTCCGGCTACTGCTGCGGGGCCGTAACGTAACTAAACTGCAATACAAACGTATTGGTGAGTAACTAATAATTTTAGAAGTTCTCCTGCGAACACTTTGTTGCTACAAACACCAAATAATCAGACGACATCCTTATTCAGTGGGTGCAATATTTTTATAGATTACTCAAAAGCCTAGATTCCAAACCTGAAAATATTTATTTTATCGATACGTACAGCACTGGTCGAAACATGGTATCACCAGCTGTCAAACTACTTTCTCTAATTATGGATTTCACTTTAAGCGCGTGATTGTCTATAGTTCCAATGTTTTCACTCCGCGCCGCTCCATGCGTATTATAAGTCTGTGAGTGTGCTAGCCATATCCCATATCCCGGTTCACAAAGAACGATACGGCTCCGTCGCTCCGCGATACGCCGCGCCGCGGTGCGCGGTGTGTGATAATCGGGGTATCGATATTCCGTGCGTGTGTGTCAGCTCTATTGAAAAAAAAAATAATTGGTTGTAGTGTTGTGCATACGTACTGGTTAATCGTTTTTTAAGAATTAATCATTAATTAAAACAGGAAAAAAAATGAAATTTTTGTGATTATTTTCACGTTACAGGTGTTATAATGATGTAGTGTTTATTTTATTCATTTTTATTGTATTTTAATTTGTTCATTATGTTCTAGTTCAATGTAGGCATATGACAAAAACCGGTATTTTATACGATTCGTAACATCACTAGTAGAAGTTCGATTTGCTGTCATTTTTTTGGTATTTTGAGCTGAAAAGTGGAGAGAGCTAATGTTTTTCACGAATAAATTAATGTAAACATGGCAAATACAGGTTTATTGCCGTTTGTGCGCGGTGTAGATTTTACACGCAACGATTTTAGTGTAAGTCTCTTCATATTATTGAATAAAATTGCATTTTTTGATAAGGGATGATATCATACTCTAACCTATGTTCTACTATTTTTAATGTTGTGGCCTAAATTATTCTGTTTCAGGATGACAAATTCCCTGAGGCTATCCGATACATGACCGGGCTTCAATGGCTGAGGCTCGATAAGACTAATTTATGTGACATACCTGAGGAATTGGGAAAGCTTATGAAATTGGTAAGAAACAAAAAGCCTTATTCAGTGTCTAATTAGAAACATTTTTCACAAAAAATATCTTTTTAATATTATTCTATCAATAACTAGTCTCTAGGCTTATGTAGCCAATTTTTCCTTACTTACCTCTGTAGGTCTAGTAAGGAAGTAAGTAAGTTGTCTTATCTGTCCTACAAGGTCTTGTCTTTGTTTTCCTAATCATATACTTTTGTTCTTCTACCTTTGTATTATATTATCCTGTCAAATATTTCAATATGGTATTGATGAAATTCTGTAATTATGAAGATAATTAAAAACAGAGATAAATTGAGTTTGATGTTTTTTTAATGTGTAAATAATTTTACACAAATGTTATCATACATTTTGAAAGCTATTTGTAGCATTTTTTTAGCATATAATTTTTATTCTATTTTTAAATAAATTCTTTATGTATTTCATTCTAGAATTAAACTTGTAGTAGGTATATCATTTTTTACTATAGAACAGTTATACGCAAAATTCCAGTACTACAATACATTATTATAATTACAGGAAAACCTATCTCTAAAGAATAATAACTTAGAGAAACTTTTTGGTGAGCTTACGGAATTGAAATGTCTACGGTCCTTGAATGTTCGGCACAACAATGTGAAAACTTCTGGAATACCCGCAGAACTTTTCCATTTAGAGGAACTGACTACTCTTGATCTGTCACACAACAGACTAAAAGAGGTGCCGGAAGGTCTAGACAAGGCTAAATCATTGCTTGTATTGAATCTAAGTCACAACAAGTAAGTATAACTTAATAAATGGAATACCTGTTTTGCTATATTTTATTTTTCAGTAGTTAATCAATAGTGTTGTCTAAATATGTTCATTATTTACAATGTTATAAAAAAAGTGAAATATACATGTCTGTAGTGTAATTATACAGGGTGTTAATTTAATTGCGTGCCATAGCTTAAGGGGTGTTTCAGTAACGTATAAGGACACCATAAAAAAAAAAACCAACACAAAAAATAAATAGTTCAAAAGTCTGTAGGTATTTATAATGATTCCCAGAGTTGTGCTGTCTCTCGCACTATAACCAATCGCGCGTGACACGCGAGTCGCATCGACCAATGATAGCGACTCGCGCGCGCTCGGTTATAGTGCGAGAGACAGCGCAGGTTTTGGAATCATAATAAATGCTGAATATTGATTTTTTTTAGATGGTTTTTTTTTTTTTTTTTATGGGCTCCTTTAACGTTACTGAAACACTCCCTAAGCTATGACACGCAATTAAATTAACACCCTGTATATTTGGTCTTTTTAAGCAATATTTATGGTCAGACCATATGGTAGCTTAACTAAATGTATCTTAATTAATTTCCAAACTCAGATTTCACTACAGCATAATGAGATCTTCCATGAGATTAAGATATTATCCTACAGTAACATGTTGCCTTTGTTAAATCTGGATAATGGTTACAAATTTCCTTTTATAACTTTCCTTGTATGATCTCACATAAAAGCAATTTTTCAGAATCGAAAGCATACCTCCAACGTTATTCGTCCAGCTCACGGACCTGTTGTTTCTGGATCTGTCGCACAACCATCTGGAGACCCTGCCGCCGCAGACCAGGAGGCTGGCGAACCTCCAGACCCTCATACTCAATGACAACCCCCTGGGCCTTTTTCAACTACGGTAAGAATTCTAGCTAGATTCCACTACATTATCGAGGTTCTGTATTAAATTTGTCTGAATGATTGAATAAAAGAACCCAATTATAATTTGATTTTGTATTCGTGAATTCAAAAGGGGCGATTTTATGGGGCTTTTAACATAAAATTAAGTACCTTATTGCTGGGCTTCACCAATTTTAGTAAATATGGGGTTTGAGAATAAATGATACTTTTTAAATGTATTTCAATTCGAAATCCTCTTTGAAGACGTTCAAATATTAAACACTATAATCTCAAAACAATTTCCCTACAGCCAACTACCCTCCCTGCAAAGTCTGGAGACGCTACACATGCGCAACACGCAGCGCACGGTGGCCAACCTCCCGACTACCCTCGATACACTCTCCAACTTGTCTGACGTGGACCTGTCCAAGAACGCCCTCACCAAAGTGCCTGACGCCCTTTACGCCCTGCAGAACTTGAAAAGACTGAACCTTAGTGATAATGAAATTGCCGAAGTGTCTTCAGGTAAGGAACAACGTGGAATCTTAAATGTCTTGTAGAGTTTTATGCAAGATTGTTGAATTAATGCTAGCTTAAGGCTAGACCGCACTAAAATCTTTTGTCGCTCTAGTGCGGTCTTATCTTATTTTATTTAGCCGTTAGTGTCCCACTGCTGGGCAAAGGCATCCCTCCGGTCTTTCCACAACTCTCTATCCTGTGCTTCTTCTTCTAGTGCGGTCTATCCTATCCTCAAAAGAAGGTTGGTAGGTATACTAAGTTGAGTAGGTACACTGATTTTCTTACATAAGATTTTTGATCATTAATTACTTCTAATGTAATGCGGTATTACCCATGTAAACTTTCTATGAGTAGTCGTGGTGCCATTCACTTAAACCGGCGCGCATTCATGCATAACGTATAGATTCGTCGCTCGCCGCGCCGGTTTGAGCATATTTTCTCTTTATTATCATTTAATCTGCGCATTGTGAAATGTATTTGTTTTCTAACACAAATATCTGATTGTTTAATGGGATTGTAATGAATTTACTAGATTTTATATGAGATGAGTAATCAAACAAATACACGAATCGCTTTATGTTAAGTTGTCGCCTAGAGTCCCTTCCAGACCTTCCCATACTACATCCTAAATAAGATGAAATCGGACAATGTGTAGCGCAATCGAACAATGTAAATAGTTTCTTTTGAGTAAAAAAGCCTGCTCTCCAAAGGAACTAAAACTTCGGTAATAAACATTAATTACCGTCTAAGATCAATTTTCAAACAATTCAATAGAATTTTATCCATATTTCCTCCCGACATTATACCTCCCACCTTCACTCCCGCAGCAATAGACATGTGGCAGAAACTCGAAAGCCTGAACTTATCTCGCAACAAGCTGACTGCTCTACCACCATCCCTGGTGAAACTGCAGAGCCTGCGTCGGCTGCATGTAGACGATAACCAGCTGGACTTCGAGGGAATACCCTCGGGGATCGGGAAGCTAAGCAGTCTGGAGGTGTTCTCCGCGGCGAACAATCTGCTGGAGATGATCCCTGAAGGATTGTGCAGGTTAGTATAGAATTTAGTTAAAAGACGGTTAAGGAATAATGTCCACCAGTGGACCTTTTGTGGCTGTTAAAGAAGATATTTTTTAAATTCAAATAGCCAAAAGTGAGCTAAAATAGATTGTGATATGCCAATTTTTACTAAATCCCCCTTTTATTACTGAAACAATATTTTCGAGTGCGTATTTTTCTAGCTTGATAATAATTTTAATTTAATTATTTTACAGCATTTATATGTAAGTTCATCAGAAATCTTTTTCTAAGTTTAGTCAGCATTTATTTAACCATACATGATATCTGTAGAATACCTTTTTTTTAGGCTTAGAACGTGTATTTAAATCCGTACGCAATTCACAAACAAATAAAGAGTAGAAAAAAGATAATTTCCACGTGATAGCTAGTTGACTATCATCTATCGATAGCACTTTCCATTTCTCAGGCATAAGTATAGACTACACGCATATTACGCGTTGTGTGTAATCGCGCGGTTTTTTTGTATTCGTTACGATTTGCAATGTGGAACATAATGTCGCATAATTCATGTAGATAGTCACTGAAGTAGGTACAAAAATGCCATTTACTAGCCGGCCGTGTTACTAGCATAAATAAAATACGAGTATTTGCAAGTGGTAGAGCCTTTGCGAGTTCTTTTCGGGTTCGGGTTGAATAGAAATCTTTAGCCTAATTCAGTTCAAATTCACGATTAATTATTCACAGTTCACG
>JARACY010004446.1:0-26897 GCA_029255725.1 Scrobipalpa atriplicella | reverse complement strand
CACTGAGACTACTATTGTTTTGATGGTTACCCAATAGGATAACTCTGTACCAAAGCTCATCAAAATCTGACCCGGGAGTTTCAAAATATTTTAATGTGAAATTCAAAAATGTATGGGCGGTGTAACTAATATACGACCTCCATCACTGAGACTACTATTGTTTTGATGCTTACCCGATAGGATAGCTCTGTACCAAAGCTCATCGAAATCTGACCCGGGAGTTTCAAAATATTTTGAAGAGAAATTCAAAATAGTATGGGCGGTGTTCTTAATATAGAACCTCCAGCACTGAGACTACTATTGTTTTGATGCTAACCCAATAGGATAACTCTGTACCAAAGCTCATCAAAATCTGACCCGGGAGTTTCAAAATATTTTGAAGAGAAATTCAAAATAGTATGGGCGGTGTTCTTAATATAGAACCTCCAGCACTGAGACTACTATTGTTTTGATGCTAACCCAATAGGATAACTCTGTACCAAAGCTCATCAAAATCTGACCCGGGAGTTTCAAAATATTTTAATGTAAAAATAATAATGAAATAAATTGTCAGCGCATCATGTTGTTGTTAGGGATGAGTTGTTAGTGCGGGGATAAGTTGTCAGTGCGGGCTGAGAGGACAACTCATCCCCGCAATGACAACTCATCCCCGCACTGACAACTCATCCCCGCACTGACAACCCATCCCCGTACTGACAACTCATCCCCACACTGACAACTCATCCCACACTGACAACTCATTCCCCACTGACAATTTATTTCATTATTATTTTTACATTAAAATATTTTGAAACTCCCGGGTCAGATTTTGATGAGCTTTGGTACAGAGTTATCCTATTAGGTTAGCATCAAAACAATAGTAGTCTCAGTGCTGGAGGTTTTATATTAAGAACACCGCCCATACATTTTTGAATTTCTCTTCAAAATATTTTGAAACTCCCGGGTCAGATTTTGATGAGCTTTGGTACAGAGCTATCCTATTGGGTAAGCATCAAAACAAAAGTAGTCTTAGTGATGGAGGTCGTATATAAGTGACACCGCCCATACATTTTTGAATTTCACATTAAAATATTTTGAAACTCCCGGGTCAGATTTTGATGAGCTTTGGTACAGAATTATCCTATTGGGTTAGCATCAAAACAATAGTAGTCTCAGTGCTGGAGGTTTTATATTAAGAACACCGCCCATACATTTTTAATTTCACATTAAATATTTTGAAACTCCCGGGTCAGATTTTGATGAGTTTTGGTACAGAGTTATCCTCTTGGGTTAACATCAAAACAATAGTATACTCAGTGCTGGAGGTTTTATATTAAGAACACCGCCCATATATTTTTGAATTTCTCTTCAAAATATTTTGAAACTCCCGGGTCAGATTTTGATGAGCTTTGGTACAGAGCTATCCTATCGGGTAAGCATCAAAACAATAGTAGTCTCAGTGATGGAGGTCGTATATTAGTTACACCGCCCATACATTTTTGAATTTCACATTAAAATATTTTGAAACTCCCGGGTCAGATTTTGATGAGCTTTGGTACAGAGTTATCCTATTGGGTTAGCATCAAAACAATAGTAGTCTCAGTGCTGGAGGTCTTATATTAGGTACACCACCCATACATTTTTGAATTTCACTTTAAAATATTTTGAAACCCCCGGGACGAATTTTTTAGTGCCTTAACAAAATATACTCAGTTTTGTCAGTACTTTCGACCTACACCAGTTTCATTAGTGGAGGAAAAAAATCACCGAAAAATATATTTTTTTCTGATGACCACCGGGACGAATTTTTCTGGGTCTTAACTAAATATACTCAGTTTTGTCAGTTCTTTCGACCCACACCAGTTTCATTAGTGGAGGTCAAAAACCACTCTAACTTGACCTTCCGTTGCTAGCAATTTGTATGAAATGAGAGTTCTCTCAATATCTCAGGATCCATCGGAGATTTTTTTTTACCGTCATAATAAAAAATGCTCATTTTAATCATGTGTTTTAGGACCAGCTAGTGAAATGACAATTGGAGCTGGGTGCAATACGCCCATCATCCTTTACACTCACAAATATTATACAAAATAGTGCCGCAAAACCCACAAGAGGTTTATCTGTGCACTAACACATTCGTTGACATTAAGCTCTTAAATATTATACAACGTGTAACAGAAAGGGTATATGCATCGAGAAATGTGTGAATCTACCCATGAAACTGAACAACTTTCCCTAAGAAACATAGGTCTAAAAAGGAAAAAAAAAATTTGACTTCCCATACTAAATACGCTATCAGCTGATCCATTTAGTATGAAAGGTCACATTTTTTTTTCGTTTTTCGACCTATGTTCCTTAGGGAAAGTTGTTCAGTTTCATGGGTAGATTCACACATTTCTCGATGCATATACCCTTTCTGTTACACCCTGTATAGGTAAATATTAAATATTATACTCAAATACAAAAATAGTAGAAGGTAAGTATACAGTATAAGGTGTATGACCCTGTCCAGTACATGGTTTATCGGGTCGCTGTTCGACTCAAAAAGCGACCACTCGCTAAGAAGAAGTACATGGGTCCTGAATACCAACACATACACTGCGACCTTCGAATCCCTTTGCTCGTTTTTACAGCATAGTCGGGAGAAGCAGCTGGCATTTTCTATGTTTTTCTATCAATAAGGTGCTTAGTTGAGCAGATATCCCAGGCCTAACTTAAATGATCCTAAATTATTCTGGGTTTATATAGGCCTACTATTAGGAGTTAAAACGGCCGCATAATACCAGACTGGTAGTTACTAGTTAGTTAGGCTAATGCACGCACACTAAGCTATCCGATTAGGACGTCACTAGTTCCGTAACACTGTTATTCTATACAGGGTGCTATATTGGTTAATACCGGGTGTAAGGGACAGCTTTCCGCGAACTTATTGGGGTTGTTCGCTCAGTCAACGAAACTGATCAACTTTCACCAGTTAGACAAAAAAAAGCTACATTACCTGAGATCAGTAATTGTTCAGTTTCGTAGACCCCGAATTTGAAATAAAATACCTATTACTTCTATTTCGAACTGGACGAAAAACAAAGAATGTGCCAGCTGCTTCACCTCCCGAACATGCTGTAAAAACCAGAAAAGGGATTCGATGGTTGCAGTGCACTTATTTTGATTCAGGCGATGGGCTGACAACCTGTCACTACAGCGATACACATTTCAATCTAAAATTTCCCTTAATAGTTGTCGGACGAGGCGAAAACGCCCTATTATGTGGAAACGCCCAATCACAGTCGTGATATACCGTATCTGTAATGCTATGCTAGTCCGGCATTGCTTACTTTGCCGTTTTGGACTGCGTAAGATGGAGAAACATAGAATATACAAGCTGCTTTTCTTCCCGTGAATAAAAAAGTGTGTTCTGCAAAAGCAGCTGGTATATTCTATGTTTCTGAAAGAAAAAAAGAAAGAAGGAAAGAATAGAATAGAATATCGTACCTGTAACAGCAAGAGCGCGACTATAAACACGCTCGCGGCCGCCGCGCACACCGCAACGACGATGGTTGTGGCGCTAGGGAACGCTCCCTCGCTCGCTTCGGTGTGTAGCGCACTCCATTCCGCGATCCGACGCTTGCCCGCCACCGATGAGTTTATACAGTCCCCTAGAGAAAGAGCGTTGGATTAGAAAATATCTCTTAACTTTCATCCCATTGCCGGGCAAAGGGCACCTAGAGTCTGTCTAATGAGTCGTTGCACACGGAAATGGCGCTAAATTTAAAAATCTCTAAATGAAAACACAGAAAAACTAAAATAAAACTATTTTCATACTTTTATTTTATTTGTATGGAAATATCAAAATAGTTTTTTTGTATAAAAGTATGAAAATAGTTTTATTGTTGTTTTTCTGTGTTTAAATGTGAAAGATTTTTAAAATTCGCGCCATTTCCATGTGCAACGACTCATTAGACAGACTCTATCCCTCTTCTCCATCCATTCTTCCCTGTTTTTTGGCTTCAAGTTGCATGTTTTTTGTAAAAGTTTCTTGCTCATCTCGCAATCCACGATTGGGTCTTTCACGGCATCGCCTTGTGGTTGGTGATTTTCCGTCCACAGTTCTTCCATAGTAACCAAAATTTCGATAGTGAGATTTGAATACACAATCTTGGCGATCTGTGCTGCTTCATTAATCAACTGACTGAGCTTAGCGTATCACTCACTCACTCTGTCGTCCTCCACATCCTCACCATTTATAATAAGTATTTGTAATTTTAAACTTACCAGTTTCAGGGTGACAGTGGCAGCAGTCAGGCGCTGCGGTGGAATTCTTCACATCACCACGCCCGCCGCAGCACGGCACGCACTGGTTGTTCAGTCTACGAGAAATAAAAAAAAATACAGTTTCTGATGAAATGTAGGTAGGTAGATGTTCTGATGAAACATATTATGTATATGAAAATAAATAAATAATTAATTAGCCTCGGGCAGGACTTGAACCGACCTTCGGAATGCCGTTCCATGGATCTGGCTTCTGGCGAATCTTTTATTTATTTCTTTACATATTATATTATGAAATAAATTAGCACTGAAAGTGCAAAAAAAAACTGAAAAATATGTTCTGATAAAACTTTCTTATCACACAAGTTATGTATCCTGTGGATCTACACGACCAGACCAGACCTTAGACTTTTCTAAGTAATGTTTCTTTATTGATCTTGGTACTTTTTATTCGATTAGGTTGAGAGACTCCAAGGATTTTTTTCAATAACTATTTTCCTTCTGGGAAAGAAATCTATTCTAATGGGAAATTCCAGTTGTTCAATCATATTATACAGAAAGAAAATCAATCAAATTAATCATATTATTAGAAAATACATTTTGCCATAACTGCCTCTGTGGTCTAGTGGTCCGGAGGTCCCGGGTTCGATTCCCAGGGGGGGAACACAAAGTTGATATTTGTCAATTTATCACTTTGTGAGGTTTTTCCCAGTTTGGTTAGGATATTCCAGGCTGAATCACCTGATTGTCCGAAAAGAAAAAGGATTCCGTGCTTCGGAAGGCACGTTAAGCCGTCGGTCCCGGTCGCTGTCTTTAATAGTGGTCGTTACTGAAACCATGTCAGAGGCCTATAGCTGTGCTACTAGGCGGTTTGAAAACTCTGACACCAGGGTTTATCGGGTCGTTGTTCGACTCGAAAATCCACTCGCTAAGAAGAAGAAGCCATAACTCGCAATGGCGGTAGCGTGTTGAGGATTATGCGCTAATCTTCATCAGCTGTTAGTTTAGGACTTCATCTTACGGAGAAGTTGCGACTAACTTGCCAACTTAGTAGCGGCAGTAATGCAACTTAGGTATAAGCAACTCAATTTCTAAACAATCTAATATTATAATCGTTTTGAATTGGATTAATAACTGTAATTCGTTCTTCTTCTTGTCTTTTGGGTTTCGAGTCGATCGATCCGATGAACCATGGTCTGAGTTTATAAACCGCATACAAATACATACACGTTTTATTTCTATAGGGTACTGAAGACCTTCTATTTTGTACGTTTTGAAATTTTCAAAATCACCTTATCATCTGTTAATTTTTGGCACGCACTCACTATTACCATAGTCGAAATTGTGTGGAGCATAAGATTTAATTCAGATAATACGGTCATAATTATTGACTATTTACACACCATTTGAGCGACTTGGAAGCTCTGAGTCATTCTGACTAAATAAATGATTATGAAGAAGAATTTTCCTACAGTTTTCCTTGAGATTTCCTTGATGAATCGGCGAGGAAGCAGCGCGTGGTGGAGATCACCCACTAATCTCCGTCTTATGGTGGCTTATAGCGCACTGAGGGAATTCTCTAGCTTCATATTAAGACCAACTATGAATACTAGGAAACTACTTGCAAAAGTTTGAGATTAAACTGACTGAAAATATTTTTTTGACGTATACCTAAATTGTGGACATAAAGCCTTTTGGTGGTTTCCATTGTGCAGTACTTGCACGCAAGTATGTCGACGTCACATTTCTTTATTTATAAAACAAGTTCCATGCAAGTTTTTACTGGCGTTTGAGCTAGGCCTTTACCTTATTACTAGCATTTGCGCGTGCTACTTGCATTTCACTTGCACAGACAAGCATCAATTGCGCGATTCCTTTACAAGTTAAAATCTACCTGTTTGTAACTTGCAGCTTGCATGTATTGTATGTTCGTAGTAGCTGGGTTCGTAGTACTGCGAGCCCAGGCACTCCATACATAGCCCGCCGTTACGATTCAAGCCGGTCTTTTAATCTACTTGCTATGATACCAACTAACCTGTCAAGCCTCAGAGGCCTGGAACACCCAGTGCAGCTAAACTGTCCAGGACCGGAGCACGTTCTGCACGTCGCATCACACGCCTTGCACGTTCCACTGCTGGGTTCGTAGTACTGCGATCCCAAACACTCCATGCATAGCCCGCCATCGAGCATGAAGCCAATGGGGCAGGACTTGCAGTGTAAAGGACCTGAGCCATCACATTCGCGGCAATAGTGGTGGCAGTGGCGGCAGCCGCCTGGGCTTGAGTAGAAACCTGTGGAAGAAGTAGGTAAAGGTTTAGTTTTGGTAAAGGTTGGACTGTAAGGTGTTTAGATAAAATCTATGAAGTGCATCTATAAGCTTTAGATGGTCATCGCAAACTTTTATATTTTGACGGTCATACATTTACCTTTGGCGTTATAGGCATTTCCTTCTACATAATGTAACCACTTGTCTACAAAGACTCTCAGGCGCCTTAGGACGGAAATGTAGACGTTGACGACACAGGCCTTTATTTTTTTATCAGAGCGTATTTTTAAGTCACTTAACTTCGTGACAACTTTCAAGCCAAAAGACCCTAACCCAAAGTGGTCTTTAACTTTCAAATACTACGCTTTCTCTATTTCACTTCTTCTTGTCGACTGGGTTTCGAGTCAATCGACCCGATGGTCACTTACCTTGCGGACACTCAGGGGTGGCACTCTCCAGCGGCTAACCTCCACCCTAGAGGGCAGGAGGCGCACTGGTCGCGTCTTGGGCCGATGCAGGTTCTGCACGAGAGGTAGCACTTCGCGCAAGTGCCTCGGTCAGCGTAGTATCTGTAGGAATAGGCACAGATTACTTTATATATCAGTGGGCTTGGCCTCTATCAAGAGGAGAACATCACGAGAATATCAAATAATGAAGATGCTAAAAACATTACTCAGGTGGGATTTGAACCCAATGAAGAATAACATTATAAGACAAAATTTAAGAAACCCCTTACCCTTCAGCACAAGAGCTCCTGCAAGCACCAGACTGCAAACGCAAGGCTCCAGAACAAGACGTGCAGTTCAATCTGGACACACATTCGGAGCAGCCGTGGACGCAGCGAGCGCATTTACCGGCCTCTGTGTAGTAGCCTCTTCCACACTCGGATACACAGCTGTAAAGAAAAGTGAGGTTATAATAGTCCTCCTAACCGATTTTCGGTGACGGCGGCAAATTGCCCGGAGACAATCATTTGCGCGGGACTAGTTTTTAGTGCCCGAGTATTTGCGCAACACAAAGTGCATTCTCTAATTCTCTATTCCATCAATCTCTTATTGTGATGGGACAGGCTCACTGACATGACCAGAGAAAAACTATTACATATGTCATGAATCATGATTATGAAAGCCACCAAAATTAAACCACTGTTTTCTGCTCAACTCAACAGGCAAATATTACAACCTATATTTTACAACGTTCAATTTAATTTGAAAATCTCAACTTTATTCCTTAAGCTTTTAAATTTAATGAGTAACAGCATGTGGCTCGGGTAATTTCCTAAACGTTATCAGTTGCGAACTCAGTGTAACTGTCGCAATCACTCAAAAACTTTATAAATTAAGCAGGAATTTCATCTTATTTATGAAAAATATACGACAAAACTTCAAATATTTGCCCATTTTATTCGTTTCACCGCCTTTGAGCGCTCAATACACTCATAAATAAATCCAGAGCTCTCAGAATATCTTAGTTAGGAGATCGACTCTGTGCGTTCCCAATACTGTAAGGCTAACCACAATTCGGAACTAGTTGTACCATCAATGATACAATTGGGACATTTTGTTGTAAATTGTACCTTCAAGGCTACTGTTCAAATGGTACAACTGGTCCAGCGGGATCTCTTTTGTTTGTTTTCTGAAGAAAATTGTCCAAATGTCACATAATTAAAATCCCCAAGGGAAAGTAAAAACTCATCCACACAGTTTCATCTAGAGCCTGCTTGTAAACACGTTATAATAATATGGAAACAATTTCGAGCATGGCTGATGCAATTTAATTATGAGCTCGTTGAGAATTTACGTTTCATATTCCTGAATAAACTCACTGTGCTTGTACAACAGTGTTCATTTTGTGAGCAATCCTCTAACGCTGCTGTTGTTTTAGATTCGAGATCGGTTTTCACCAGGTAAATTTACCAGGTAAACTGTAATATTACTTAACGAATATATTAATACTGAATAATTAATTCGGCAAACAGAGCGGTGGCGCGTAACCACTTCGCGCGCCTTTGTTCTCCTGAGGAACACCATCGTATATGGTCGAAACGTCGAGGTTAAAACCTCCGAATAACAAATAACGTAATTTAAATTAATTATTCAATAGGTCAACTGTAGTGTAAAACAAATGGTACATGCACCCTGAAGGATGTGAATCTGAAACTGAACAACTTTTCCCAAGGAACGCAGGTAAGCAGGTTGAAGGACGAAAAAAATATTTACTCGCTACGCTGATAGCATTTTTAGTATGGAAAACCATTTTTGTCATATTTTAACCTATGTTCCTTTCGAAAAGTCGTTCAGCTCATTGGAAACATAGGTGTGCACATTCACATCGTTCAAGGTACATATACGTTTTCTGTTCTGTTACACCCTGTATATTCAACTTACGTGTATTCCTGAAGCAGATTAGGCGATTGGCAAGTAAGGCACTGGCGCTCGTCTTCTCCGAAGCACGATTCACAAGATCCGCTGCACCTTTGGCACTGTTGCTGGGTGTCTATGAACTCTCCCGCCGAGCATCTGTCCGATCCTTTGGGGAGGCACTTCCCCTTCTTATTCAGTTCCCAGTTGCGAATGCAAGAAAGACAAAACACGCTGGTGCATGTCTCGCAACCGATTGGACACCTACAGAAACATTAACAAAGGTTAGTCTCGATAAATGTTAAAATATGATTTAGCGAAAAGAAATATACTTACTTCATGCATTCTTTCCGCTTCTTGTCAGCGTAGTATCCAGCAGGACAAGATGAAACACAGCGTCCGTCTAATGTGTACGTCGTTGGATGACATGTGACGCATTGAGTCTCTCCCTGCCCAGAGCAAGTGTCACAAGTGGAATGGCATTTAGCACACAAGTAGTCTTCAGTTTCATAATATCCAGGTGGACAAGCCGATATGCAGTGGCCTTCCAACAGTAACAAGTGATGGTCGCAAGATGTGCACTGGTCAGATCTTTCAGAACAAGTTGAGCAGTGAGCCGCACAGGGACGGCAAACCGAAGCTTCAGTGTCTTCCCAGTAACCATCTGGGCACTGTTGCAAACACACAGCTAAGTCTGCGACGAGTAGATGAGCTGGAGCACAGGTTAAGCAGGAATCTTGTCCGGGACCCACGCAAGTTTCACACGACTCGTGACACGGCCAACACACTCCGCCTTGATTGGCATAACTTCTTGGCGGGCAGCGTGAAACGCATGCATCGTCTAAGCGATAATGTTTGCAAGCAATGCACTGGGTCGGTCCTTTTTCATAGCAGCCTTGAGAATCGCATTCAGGATCACATTCATGCATGACGCGCTTGTCATTACTATCAGCGAGGACATTTTCCCCATGCGGTGAGGGAACGTTATGTCCATCGAGACGAGCCACCGCCTTTTCTGGGTCAGACCCGGCGGCGAATAAAGTAGGATAGTTCTGGTAATTAGCAAACGCGTCAGTGCTGTAAAAAGAATCCCCGACAGTCTCGTAACCGTCTGCAGCGGTTGGGAAAGAAAATGCTGGAGCAATAGGTTTCTTTGTTCGGTATCTTACAGGATCTACAGACGTACCATAGAATATTAGTTGCCACTTTTTAAGTATACCTGGTTGATTTACGTGTCTATTTCCACCGTTTATAATCTGTAGTTTCCATCTACCTTCAGCATGTTCACCCCAGAAGTGAACACTTAAGAAAGGCCAATCGTCAAAGTTTGAACTAATTACGTCTCGGGGTCTTTCAAAAAGCAGGGTTGATTCTGTGCCCATTGGAGACGTCAGTAGGATTCTTAAGTTTCCTCGAGGGAAGAACCTTAGTGATATTTTACATTGTACGTGTTCTAGATGCCGTACTTCATTTACAGTACCGCTACAGCCATTAACGTCCATGTGGGCAGATAAACTATAGCCAAATGATGATTCAATTTGTTTATCTTCGTTAATCTCTTGTGACTTACAAATGTGTTGTGGTGGCACTGAAACCCATTGTTCAGCTAAGCTCACCATCTCCGAAGCATCCATCAGTCCGTATCCGAATTTATGACTGACTTTTCTCTTCACTCCATTAACTATCCAACCAGTTTCCTTTTCAAGAGGTCCAGGTCTTGAAGTTAATACTACTAAATACTGCATATCTCTCCATGTCAAGTCTGGGTTTGCTTCTAGTGCTAATGCACAAATTCCTGCAGCCAGAGGAGCAGAGGCTGATGTACCAGTGTGTTCTACAGTACAAATATGGTCAGATCTTAATCTTCCATCCATGTCAGCGGTTGCTATACTCTTATCATGTCCCGGTGTGCCGGAACTGTATGTCGTGGCTAACGTTGAAGAGCATTCTTCTAAGTACCAAGGTTTGTATCCCCCTTGTGTGGCACTAGATATAGATAACGTAAATATACTGTTCGTATAACCATCACAGTTGCAAGAATCTGTATGCCTGCCGCCGTTTCCTGAGGCCCATACGAATATTGAACCTTTTCCGCGACGGCCACTCGTTACACCGTAAATGAATGCTCTGGAAACAAATATACAAATCAATATACAGAATCAGAAATCAAAGTTCAGAACTACTGAGTTTGACAAACTCAGTGATAGATACTTACCTTCTAGCCAAAGGTCCAGGTCCGTCAACAGTTTTTCCGTCATCTTCAGGTCCCCATGACGCACTGTAGATGTCAATGTGATCAGGGTTGAGACCCAAAGCTCTTGCTTCGACGGCATCGTTGACTACACCGTCCAACATCCTGACACCACCTACACTGGCGTTGTAAGCTATGCCGACACCACAATATTGGTTAAAGGCAACAGCTGCCACTTCTCCAGCACATCTGGTGCCGTGTTTGTTGTCACCATTGTCTTGTGGCATAGGGTCGTCGTCATTTCCGTTAATATCGGTCGAAGCGTTCGGATCCTGCGGAAACGTGCAGGTGTTTGAGTAATATTCAGCTGAATTACCTATGTCAGAGTTTAACGAGTGCAAATCGGTGCTCAACTACAAAAGCTAATATGTGGGGAAAGTTTCGCGCAAAGTTCACTTTGAGCCACGTACGTACGATAATAGTTGTGTGCCCGCATACGTTTGGCTTATCTCTATTTCCTAAATTTACTTTTGAGTTTCACGAGCTGTTAGCAGATCCTCACAGCGCTTATCTGGGGTGTGCACATTTAAATAGAACTTACGTAATTTTGTGCGAGGTCGGGGTGGTTTGTTTGTATACCGTCGTCGAGGATGGATACGACGACGCCCTTTCCTGTGTAGCCCTTCTGCCAGGCTGGGGCTACGTTCATGTCTAGGCCGTCCTTAGCACCGCCATTCTGTAAACATATAGAATAGTAAATTCTCTAGAATAAACTCATCTCCTTATTTATCTTATAGCTCAACACAAAGCCATAGCTAAACGTTAATAAAAGTTTCAGTCTAGTATGAGTCTAGTGAATAAACAGACTAGTGCTAATTAAAATCTTTCATCTAAATAAACAATGACGTATACATTGGCCTCGATTCTCGCCGTCCAGTTACTAATTCTAATTCTTAGTAGCGCTGTCACATTTTGACATTTGACATAAGAACGGGATAGCAAATAAACACATGTTTTAGACGTTTCTTATTTGACATAAGCTGCATTAAATAAGAACCGAGCATAGAGCAAGCTCCATTTTTTAACTCAAATAATCAATCTAATGTCAAATTTAAGCAATCTTATGTCAGATTAGGAATGTCAAAGTCATGTGTTTATTTGCTATCCTGTTCTTATGTCAAATATAAGAAAGTGACAGCGCTACTAAGAATTAGAATTAGTAACTGGACAGCGAGAATCGGGGCCATTGTACGATTAAAAGCATAATTTTAATTTACACAGTGGTAGTTCTAATTACTTACTAGGTGCTAGAGTGGTGGATCTTAATTGATTAAAATTTAAAATTTCTTTTTGCTTCCCGTAATGACAGATCGATTTTTCATTATGGCAGATCAATTTTGAAATTACTTATTTCTTTTAGATTACCGTTTAAAATATTAAGATAGTATACGTAGAATAATGCAGATAGACTTGCAATAAAACATACTAAACTAAGAACACTTTACCGCAGCAAAATGTCCCACAAGAAAAATAATGAGGCTTCTACACACATACCGCCGAACACAGGCCGGCACAAGCCACAGATACACGCACGAAATTTAATCCGAACGATCGATCGGCAGTTTAAAATGAATTCCACCACCAGAGCATCAGCTAAGACAACTCACATTACTCACCAGGTACCACTGCTCCTTGAACAACGGGTCGGGGAAGAACGGTGAAGAAGAGGAAGACAGGGCTCTATGGTGCGTCCTGTGCGCAGGTAGCCGCCGGTTGAACTGGCCCCAGAGACCAGCGTCGTAAGGACTATAATCCCGCTTCACTCTCCGCCGCTCTCTCTGCTGCTGTACCCATCGGACCTGGTGACAAAGAGGATTCTTGATAAAGCTGTTAAAGAAAAAAAACAGAGATGGGTAAATCATAATGTTAAGGAAATCCTTTTGTAATACATAATGTTAAATTGTAAAAGTTCAATAAGACGCCCAAAGAAACAAAAGGTCAGAAATTTCGATGGGTCTGGCATGGACAGCGATAGCTCAGTTAAAAAGTTTTTCCAAAAGTCTCAGGTTTAAGCTCTCGTTGTGTTGTATTTTCTTTAAACGATATCGTATGAGAAACAAAATAAATAAATAAAAAAACCCGGATGGATAGCCGACCCCGTGAAATACGGGAAAAAGGCTAGGAACATGATGATGTATAAGAAACAAAATATTACATTTTGGCACAACAATATTTAGCTGAAATCTCTAGATACTGTTCGTTGTTCTGTAGTTCTAAGGAATCTTAAGACTATTCAAATTTCAGAAAGCAGGGAACAAATTAAATAGAAACTATGCTCAGCAAGGAATAAGTACTAATTTCCCTTGAGGGTCGCGCAAAATCCTTGCGAAGCATATCTCCGCGCGTAAAGTAAGTACCTCAGTGAAAACTAAAGTAAACACTTTCCTTTCTATCTAATCGATTGAATCTCAAAGGATTTTAGTTAATCGCGGTAACCAGAGTCCGTTTTATCCGGGGATTAAGGGAGATTTGGTCGTTCCAGTGAAAACTTTTACTTGTGTAAATATTTTCGTACACCATAAAGATAAGGAGAGCATCATTTTGCCTAGTTTTTTTTTCATGTTTCGACCTATGTTCCTTGAGGCAGCAAATTTCATACACCCGGTACGTACTTAAATGCTTCTATGTGGTTCCCAGTCCAGCATGAAGCTACGGGGATCAGGTAAGTATTATACATATTGAAAAGCATAATATTTTTGAAGGCAGCAAAAAAAAAACAGCTGTAACACTGAAAGTCTTAAATAAGTTTCTTAATCCACGATTTTAACACCAAATCTCTAACTAGCAAAGTATTGCAACTTCAGCACAAAATAATTCCTTTTTGAAAGGCCGAAGTTTGTTTTTACCTCTGCCTGAGAAATTTGTTCAAAAAGAACTTGTGTTTTAATGTTGAAAGCGGAACAAAAAGAAGAATATCTACAATAAACTGGAGTAAATTATGGTAATTCAGTTTCGGGTGGAGGCGGTATAACAGATCGAGTTTCGGCCGAAGCGTTCCGATAAAAAAATAACGTTGTTATTTCGGATATTGAACCTAAGTTTTTGAAGAATGTTTTAGTGTGCCGGTTTTGTAGGTTATTGAGTTTCCGGCAACTGGGTTTAATGGCTAAAGTACACTTCAGATTTTGGTAAAATATTTGAACGTTACACTGTTCGAGGAATATTTGGGTTGTTGTTTTGGTTTGTTTTAGGAAATATTTGTTGGCGCTATAGGCTATCATCAATATCGATTCTAGCTAACACAATCCAATCATAGCGGGGTAAGCAGAGCATCGAGAGCTTAATAAAGACTTTTTTGCTTCGTTGAGGGGAGGAGTTTATTCGGTACCTACTGTTTTAGTGCCGAGTGGTTCTCAGCCCATCGATGACATTGCAATTCAAAGATATCCTCCAGTCTCATCACAGATTTTTACGAGACACCCAAATAAGCGCCTGGTACATTCTGTTAAAAAAACTATCTGATTAAGTGAGATTGCCGATATAATCATAACATTGGAGAAAAATACACGAAAATGCAACTATTTCGCAAATAGAGCACGAGAGGAGCCAATTCCCTGTGTCCTTTGCTCGCACAAAACAACTGTCGTATCTGGTATTTTTCAGGAGCCGCGGGGCATTCTCATGCTAATACGTGGCCGTGCTATTTCCCGCTCGCAGGCGCTGTCTGTTGCGCCCCCAACAACTGTGAAATTGCACCTCTAGCGCTGGACGGAGCTGTCTTGTTGGAGCCTTGTACGGACTTCACTGGGTTTAAAGGGTAACTGATTCATTTTCCTCTACCTGTCAGCAGCCTCCACACAACGACTCACGAGCATTACGATCACCAATTAATCGATTCTACTTGAAAAAAATATTTATTTAACTTTCCTAATGTTGTTTCAAAAACGTGAGGTTTTTAAGATAAAGCATTCGAATCACTTCCATAATTTTATGTTTTTCACTGTTTTAACAAACAGAAGTGAAAAGGGCTACAGGACGTAAATATTCATTCTACAAGAAACCTTCAGCAACAAGTAACAAAAAATACATAAGCACTTTTATTACATCCATAGCTATACCTAAGTGGGTAGCATCCACTTATTCGAAAACAAAATGCACATCCTACAAAGGCTCACAAAGTCTGTACACTTCTCAGGACGAACAAAGAATCCCGCATTTCTCATGCTGCTCCTTGATTCCAGATAGCTCCTTTATGTCCAGTAAATAAATACATTTTACCAAGGAAACTGAGAATAAATTAAAGAAATATATTTGTCAAAGACTGTATTAAATTGAACACAATGTTTTATTCATAAATATCTACATTTCCAAATTCGAAAAATATAGCCTCATTTATTTATTAAATTTCTTCAATAAATTTAAAGTACAGTCAGCTGGTAAATCCCACGCTCGTTTTGATAAATCTACCCTACATGGTATTGAATTTGATCGTAATAGAAAGACGCGTAAAACAAATAACGCAGATTTAGGAGATTGAGGTCATCTAGAAAAAAACGTCAAACTTAATACACTCGATTCGACGAACGTATTTTATCAAGTTGAATCGAAATAGACTAGATTTTTCACTAAAAGATTTGCTTTATTTGGAAATTCCTTTTACAAAGATTTCAATTGACTATGTAATCAATCATCATATCAGCTTTTCACTTTGATTATGAACGTTCTTAGCAAGACACAGATATAAAAGTATGTAAAAGCGTAATTTCTATCCGCAATCACATCTAGATCGAGATAAAAACAAAAGAGTTGTCGCGTTTATGTTCCTACTCTATTTTCACATTTTTACAAAGCGGAAATGACGTAATTTAACCGACAAAACGCCTCAGAGGTCGTCCTGTGAAAAAGCAGTGGGAATCGGACCCCACACCGCGCGCCCGAGGGCTTTTCTCATGCTAATATGTGTCAGTGCTATTTACTTTCTCGCAGGCGTTGTCTCTTTTGTCTCCATTATTATGAGGCTGGCTGTACTTTTTATTTTTGCTTGAAGATCATATAGATTTTATGAGAGAATCATTTTTATTAAATACAATGAAGCAACTAACAAGCATTAAAAAAAAATGTACTAAATAGATCATCATCATCTCACTAGCCTTATCCCGTATCTCACGGGGTCGGCTACCTAATATAGGTGATTGAACAAGGGTACTGGTTTTTACACAGCGCAACTGCCATCTGACCTCCGAAACCCAGAAGGGAAACCAGACCCAATCCTAGATTTGGTCAGAGTTTTTAAGCCGCCAATGCTTAGCACTGGCCTCTGATATGGCTTTAACGACTATTATACATACATACATACATACATACATACATACATACATATAATCATGCCTTTATCCCTAATGGGGTAGGCAGAGCGTAAACAACCTAAACGACTACTATCTACGGTATTAAACCATATTAACCGGGACCAACGGCTTAACGTGCCTTCCGAAGCACGGAAAAAGCGCCGAATAAACGTACATGAAATTAGAAAACCGAAAAACACATTGCTACGTGGAGGGATTTGAACCACGACCTCACGCTTAGAAGGCAGCAGCCCTATCCACTACACCATCAGGCTGCCCTTGTACTAATTAGATAAGGTATTCTTATTAAACATAGATGTCGAATTTGTGTTATTATTTTCAGCAATGAAATAACTAATAATTTAGCAGTTTCAGCTCTTTATGCCAACTTAAAAAAAAAATGTTATACTAGAACACCTAAACCTCTACACCAACAAAAACTCATCTACATAATCTTTAAGTTGTTCTACCCTCCACTGGAACATATTTATGACAACAATGACGCCGAACTTAAGATAGTCTGGATGAATGTCACTTGTGTCGTATCAGTCGACTTATGACGTCATCAGGAGGCATGGGTCCCGCTATTATCCCAGTCGAGTGACCCTTCCTCTCAAAGGGATGTATGTAAAGGCCACTGAGTAAAACATATACAAATATTAGGCAGTGAAGCTGGTTGTATAGGTACTAAAAGGTTAAATTAGTAATGAAGAATTAATTATAATAGACAAGAATATATTAATTTATTTATTTTTTATTAAAAATAATTTTAATATAATTGAAAATAAAAAAATAATTGAAGCAATTGATTGGGTTAGAAAATATTTTAATGAAGCTTCTGATGTTAATAGTAGTTAATAGCGGCTTGTATAGGTACTTAAGTTCAGTATTAATTTTAAAGACTGAAAACGAAAATACGTTTTTTTTTATATGATGGCCTTGTCATTACCAACTTTAATTTGTTTAAAACCTATTATAGTATTAAACGTAAACTAGTTTTATTCATAGTGAATATTTGTCGAAACGCCGAGGTCTAAACCTCCGTTCAACAGAAATAAGTAAGCCGCTACAAATATTCACTACCCAAAAACCTTTTTAAAAAAATGACATTGTTTTCCAACCTGTAAAGACAACAACAACCAGTTGGCAACATTTTAATTTTCAAAAATTCCCAGACTTAATCTGTGCACTATTTCTACGACATTTTAGCAGTAGTTTATTAAAAATTTAACACGAAGTACAAAAGTCTTAGTTGGAATTTTAAATTCTCAACACAGTATTGTATTAAGTATCTTTGTAGTTCACGAGAAATTGGACCTTACAGCTTTGATTTACGATCTAAATTTTAAACTATGTTTTTCTATCTCTCCCAGTCCAGCATGGAAGTAATCCATACATATCCCATATTCCTAATTTTCTACTTTGCGGATTAATATCCCATCAAAGTACCTTGATGGTAGGTACCTATTATTAATTATTCTGTAATCAAAGTTTAAAAAGTACTGGCATAAATTATTATATTACCTTCTCTGCGCAGCATACGAAAAAGCAACGTATTAGGTATCGCGTAATTTCAAACTTTTCCAATTATTTACGTGCAAAAATTTCAACCCTACAAAAAGTTTCCAAAATTAATTTACGGATTCCATGGTTTCTGATGGGGCACACAAAATTGCTTCGCCACAACAACAATTTAAAAATTTAAAAATATTTCATGTTTTCCAGTCGAGCGAGTGAAAACACACTGGCCACATTTGCCGGCCGTAATATCGTCGGCTTCAACACATAAGGGCCTAACTGACAACACGTAAATTGTTCAGTAGACGCGTTTTTAGATGAAAAATAAGTTTGAAGTGTAAGAACTTTATGTTGTTTTAAATATGCACTAATCTTATTTTACTCATAGTTACAGTAGTCTATCTAGTTTATTTCGACACTATTAATTTTACGGTCATACTTTTATTTTGTATGGAATATTCATTTATGTATTTTTTGAACCCTGATTTGCAAGTTACGCCCTTATGTGTTACACAGTTTTCGAAGTTTGTTAGAAGAGTTTTCGTAACGAATAGTGTTACGTCTATGTATATTTGTTTTAGTTAGGGCTGAATGTTTTGTTTTTAAATTTTTTCTTCTTCACTTGTCGTGTGGGCTCTCGATTCGATCGACTCGATGAACCCTATGTCAGAGTTTTTAAACCGCCTAATAGCACAGCGAATAGGCCTCTGACACGGTTCGTGTAACAGCCACTATAAAAGACAGCAACTGGGACCGACGGCTTAACGTGCCCTCGGAAGCACGGAATCAGGTGATCCAGCCTGCATTGTCCTAACCAAACTGAGAAAAATATCACAAAGTGATAAATTGGCAAAATCGGTCCCAAATTGGTGTTCGAAATTCAAATTCGCAGGTGGCGCCAGAAAAATAAAAAAAGTATACTATGGTGCGTTCAGAAATTTGATTAGATAAGTAAGTAAGTAAGTTATTTTATTTATTTTTCATTCAAGTAATCTATATTTTTATTACAGGGTAATACATACATACATACATAAATCACGCCTTTATCCCTAATGGGGTAGGCAGAGCGAAAACGACCGAAAGGTCGTTCCGCCACGTCTGACAAGTTTTGAGGGTTATTTCAGATGGTCATGTGTATTGCTATAGTGACAGGTTGTCAGCCCATCGCCTAAATTGCAATACATTAAAACCCTCGAATCCCTTAGCTGGTTTTTACAGCATGCCCGGGAGGAGATGCAGCTGGCACATTCTATGTTTTTCTATCACTCCCAGTCCAGCATGGAAGTAAATGGTATTACCTTTATTTATTTTAATAATAATTATATACTTATTTAAATTATAGGTAAAATTTTAATAAATAAGAACTGCTTCCGTGGTTTTGTGGTCTGAGCCATGGGCTGCCGCGATCCGGAGGCCCTGGGTTCTATTCCCATGTCCGAACGCAGAACTGATTATTTGAATTCAATTTATCACTTTGTGTACGTTTTCCCTTAGTTGAGTTAGGACAATGCAGGTTGAAACACCTGAATATCTAGAAGAAAAATGATTCCGTGCTTCGGATGGTACGTTAAGCCTTTGGTCCTAGACGTTATCTTTGATAGTGGTCGTTACACAAACCATGTCAGAGGCCTATTAGCTGTGCTTTTAGGCGGTTTGAAAACCCTGTCACCAGTGTTCACCGGGTCGATCGACTCGTAAACCACACGACAAAAAGAAGAATACAGGATTTATCGAAAATATTCTTCGTTTTTGTTTAACGTACAAACTTATGTTCACTTAGGCCCTTATGTGATAACACAAAATTACCATCGATGCTACTTACGCCCCTCCCCAAATCCAAAACCAAGCATGATACGGATTTTCAGATTCGTAATAAATATAGATCTCGAAATTCTTAAAAGAACTGTATATTTAAGTGGTTTTGGTAAAAAATGACAGTTACGCCCTTATGTGTTGAAGGCGACGATATTTACAGATTAAAAACGGCACAAACACAATTACAAACGGCAAATTCAATGATATTACGTACTTGCAATCAATTCTACCCTTTAGGACCATTCGGGGTACTTCTTAAAATGTTGACTTCCCAAAAAGTTGAGTTTCCTAAAATGTTGATTCCTAAATGACAGAAAATAAAATAATATCTGATAGTCATACGTATTTTATTTTTGACCATGATGGCTCAAAATACTATACCTATAGGTACTATAATAGTATTAAATAGTTAAGTAAATAAATATCTAGTTTTCTGATAATGCATTATTAAGTTATGATCAGGTTCATTGTAAATATAATATTTCTCATATGCAAAAAGACAGATAAAAAGTGCCTAAATATTGAATAATTAAATAATTATGTATTTCTAAAACAAAACAAAGATACAAATTAAAAACACCAACAACAATAAAACAATTATTTCTAGCAACATCAATTCAGAATTCCTCTGTCGCCTCCAAATGTACAGTCGCCGGCTAATTTCATTAGCACTGGCAAGTAAAAATGTAGCTGCGGTCATCCCCCGCTGTGACGTCACACATGTTTTATTGTCGCAAGCCGGCAGCATATGAACGGACCGTGCCGTACACCCACTGTTTGTCTCCGTCCCACAGTAATTTAATAAAAAAAATCCACCGGTCTTTTCTCCAACTTTATCGCCCTAATTCTTTGCGGGACCGTTTGCGATTGTTTAATTTGTTAGAGACGTTTGTGAAAAGAATTAAATGTTGGAGAGCGATTCAAAAGATTTTTATTTAAGTATTTATTTTATTTTATCTGTATTTTGGAAATTGTAAATATGTAGGTATCATGCATAGGTACAATCACACCTTTTTCCTGAAGGGTTAAGCAAAGACCACATAATTTCAGTTGCTACGATCCTTACTTCTTTCGCTTCGCTTCAAAATAAAGAAGCCAAAAGTTACACTGGAGCGGGATTAGATCTCACGTTTGACATTTCAATGAAGCTACAAGTTTCACTGGATGGTTTAAAGTGCTTTGTGGCACAGTGGGTGGCTGTGTTAGACGGTACGCGGGTTGAACGCGGCTGAATGCGTGTTTCAAATATTTTGGCATGGCGCAAACCCGCGCACGACACGCGCAAGCCCCGCGTACGACACGCGTAAGCCCCGCGCACTGGCAAAAATGTATGAAACACGCGTTCAGCCCGCGTTCAACCCGCGTACAGTCTGAACACAGCCTAAGTTATTGCATCTGCGCTGCACGGTACACCGAAGATCGTAGGTTCAAATCCCGCTTAATTGTAAATTTCAGCTTCATTATTTTTATATTTTTCTTGAGATCAAAAGATTGTAACTTCAAGCGTTTTTTGTGTACCACTAACGATTATTTTGTCAAAGGCTTTGCTTTGAACTTGTTGAAGGCTTGGATATCAGCATTACATTTAATGCTAAAGGAATTCTTTATAACTATTTTAATCGCTGCGATCTTTTTATGGAGCATTTTTAATGATCGTTAAAATACAAATGGATTTTGTTAGGGTAAAACAAAAATGAACAAAGGAAATAAATGTGAAATAAATGATATTTTAAATCATTTACACCTATAAATGCATTTAACACGCGCAGAAGATAATAATAATATAAAGGATAATCACGTTTGACTGATTTAATTCCGTGATTGTAGGAATTATGTGAAAATAAAACAATTTTACATCTATACAAATAAACAAAATCCTCTTTATGGCGATAAAATTAAATACATAATTATACACAATTCATGAAACGTGATAGGTATATTTGTTATTCTTCTTAGCGAGTGGGTTTTCGAGTCGAACAACGACCCGATCGACCCTGGTGTCAGAGTTTTTAAACCGCCTAGTAGCACAGCTATAAGGCCTCTGACATTGTTTACGTAACGACCTCTATCAAAGACAGCGACCGGAACCGACGACTTAAAGTGCCCTCCGAAACACGGAATCTTTTTTCATTCAATCAGGTGATTCAGCCTGCGTTGTCTTAACCAAACTGGGAAAAATCTCACAAAGTTCTAAATTAACAAATATCAACTTTGTGTTCCCCCTGGGAATCGAACCTAAGACCTCCGGATTGGGAGCCCATGGCTCAGACCGCTAGACCACAGAGGCAGTTATATATTATGTTATTATAACTATGTGAGGAAGTGCCGTGGTTAAGGGTTGTCACAGCCATATTCATTCCAATCCCTTCCGGTTAAGAGTTCCGGGTATGCCGCGGGTTGCTTAACTGAAAAGTCATTATGTTTTCGAACCATACATACCTACATTACATACATATAGGTACATAGGTATAGATTTGTGTTAAAGCATGACCGCTGATTAAGACATACTTAAGATAGAATATCTTCTTATAAGCCCTTCTCTATGGCAGGTTTTTTTAGTAACCGGTCAGGCAATAATTTGAAATTGACAGCTGTCATTTGAACGTCACAAAGCAGCCTTAGCTATTCGCCGTTCCAAACCATTTTTATTTGTCGATGAATATTTTATGTCACCGTCACCGCTGAATCGCTCTTTTTAAAAAGTAAAAAAAAGGTCCATAAACGGATTTACCTGCATCCGTTGACGTATTTTGCGCTCTACTCGGATTACAGTTTATTCAGCCATTCGCCGATTTTATTAAAGGGTAATTCCAGAAGGATATCGAATTGGGTACTATCGTATTAATTTTTTTCGTACGCTTGCAGCGAATATTAACATTAATTACTTTATATTTACTAACGACCCGCATAGTCTATTTGTTCTGTCTCCGCCTGCTACGCAGAGGGTACCGGGTTCGATTACCAGCCGGGCAGATATTTGAATGATGATTTTTTGTTTTGTTATTTCATCGTTTTATCATCCACATGAAAAATGGGCTTACAACCTGTCACTTTTAGCGATATACCTACATTTTAATCTTTTGCCCTGAATATTTCTCAGGCGTGGCGAAAACGCATTTTAAATAAGCGTTTTACTCTCTGCCTACCCCATAAGCCTTCATAAAGGATAAAGGCGTGACTTTATGTAGGTACATATTTTTGGGGTGGGATGGGATCTACCTCCTAGTGGTCCGCCCCGGGCAACGGCAACACAGGCTTGCCTGTGAATAAGTCCGGCTGAACGATCCCAACAAAGCGGTGGTAGACTGCGCAAGGGGCCGCCTGGCTCGCTACCACCCTCTCACCGGAGTCCGGCGCCAAACAGCTCGCTCCATCGTCGACTCTGTCACGGTCATCCCTGACCTAGTGTCTAGAGTCAAGAGCAAACCCATTCCGAATAAAAAATAAAACATTATGTATATTGTATGTAAAAAACCTGCTTACTATAAATGGTATATGTACAAAACAAGCCAGAGATAATCCTATAGAACAGTATACTACAAAAACATGTTGATATTCCAGGAACCTGGAGGCACCAGTTCAAAAATATCCAATAACTGGAAAAGCCAATTTCTCAATTTACACAATTCCGTTGAGCCAGGGCGGGCGGCGATTTTTTCCGAAAATCTGTTTAGAGCGTGCCTGATAGAGTTGCGGCTTACACACACCAGCCTTTATTAGTTTAGGACCCTATTACGACCCTGTATAAGCACAAAAGGGGTCTTATTAAGTCTCATTCGCCTCTGTTTTTACTATACATAGCTTAGGGAAGAAGAGAGTAGTTTTTTATATGTTTTTGACTGAGTATTTACTAATAAAATATAGAATTACTATTATATTTGAACTTATATCACAAATAAAATTTGAGT
Source organism: Scrobipalpa atriplicella (assembly GCA_029255725.1). Classification (NCBI taxonomy): domain Eukaryota; kingdom Metazoa; phylum Arthropoda; class Insecta; order Lepidoptera; family Gelechiidae; genus Scrobipalpa; species Scrobipalpa atriplicella. The sequence goes on along the minus strand of JARACY010004446.1, from coordinate 3,249 downwards.
AAAATTTTCAATAACCAATAGGAATGTAGGTATGTTTATATTGAAGTAAATTAGGAAATAAAAATAAGTATATGTATTTTTTTTACTTTTGTTAGTTGCATAGAGATTGCGTTACTACCTCATCAGACTTTTTGGGTTAAATCCTTATGATAAATCCGCTTGTTTCCTACTAGTCAAATCAGCAACTTTTTATGAAATGTCAAAACGCTTTTTTGTATGAAATTCGCGAGGTATGACGTCACTCCTCGCAAATACTTGACTACTCAAATCAATAACTACTATATTTTTTAACTTGATTAATAAATCAAAATGATGATGAAATAGACCCACAATATTTTTAGCCATCTGTTTTAGGTATATCGCTAAAAGTGACAGGTTGTAAGCCCATTTTTCATGTGGATGATAAAACGATGAAATAACAAAACAAAAAATCATCATTCAAATATCTGCCCGGCTGGTAATCGAACCCGGTACCCTCTGCGTAGCAGGCGGAGACAGAACAAATAGACTATGCGGGTCGTTAGTAAATATAAAGTAATTAATGTTAATATTCGCTGCAAGCGTACGAAAAAAATTAATACGATAGTACCCAATTCGATATCCTTCTGGAATTACCCTTTAATAAAATCGGCGAATGGCTGAATAAACTGTAATCCGAGTAGAGCGCAAAATACGTCAACGGATGCAGGTAAATCCGTTTATGGACCTTTTTTTTACTTTTTAAAAAGAGCGATTCAGCGGTGACGGTGACATAAAATATTCATCGACAAATAAAAATGGTTTGGAACGGCGAATAGCTAAGGCTGCTTTGTGACGTTCAAATGACAGCTGTCAATTTCAAATTATTGCCTGACCGGTTACTAAAAAAACCTGCCATAGAGAAGGGCTTATAAGAAGATATTCTATCTTAAGTATGTCTTAATCAGCGGTCATGCTTTAACACAAATCTATACCTATGTACCTATATGTATGTAATGTAGGTATGTATGGTTCGAAAACATAATGACTTTTCAGTTAAGCAACCCGCGGCATACCCGGAACTCTTAACCGGAAGGGATTGGAATGAATATGGCTGTGACAACCCTTAACCACGGCACTTCCTCACATAGTTATAATAACATAATATATAACTGCCTCTGTGGTCTAGCGGTCTGAGCCATGGGCTCCCAATCCGGAGGTCTTAGGTTCGATTCCCAGGGGGAACACAAAGTTGATATTTGTTAATTTAGAACTTTGTGAGATTTTTCCCAGTTTGGTTAAGACAACGCAGGCTGAATCACCTGATTGAATGAAAAAAGATTCCGTGTTTCGGAGGGCACTTTAAGTCGTCGGTTCCGGTCGCTGTCTTTGATAGAGGTCGTTACGTAAACAATGTCAGAGGCCTTATAGCTGTGCTACTAGGCGGTTTAAAAACTCTGACACCAGGGTCGATCGGGTCGTTGTTCGACTCGAAAACCCACTCGCTAAGAAGAATAACAAATATACCTATCACGTTTCATGAATTGTGTATAATTATGTATTTAATTTTATCGCCATAAAGAGGATTTTGTTTATTTGTATAGATGTAAAATTGTTTTATTTTCACATAATTCCTACAATCACGGAATTAAATCAGTCAAACGTGATTATCCTTTATATTATTATTATCTTCTGCGCGTGTTAAATGCATTTATAGGTGTAAATGATTTAAAATATCATTTATTTCACATTTATTTCCTTTGTTCATTTTTGTTTTACCCTAACAAAATCCATTTGTATTTTAACGATCATTAAAAATGCTCCATAAAAAGATCGCAGCGATTAAAATAGTTATAAAGAATTCCTTTAGCATTAAATGTAATGCTGATATCCAAGCCTTCAACAAGTTCAAAGCAAAGCCTTTGACAAAATAATCGTTAGTGGTACACAAAAAACGCTTGAAGTTACAATCTTTTGATCTCAAGAAAAATATAAAAATAATGAAGCTGAAATTTACAATTAAGCGGGATTTGAACCTACGATCTTCGGTGTACCGTGCAGCGCAGATGCAATAACTTAGGCTGTGTTCAGACTGTACGCGGGTTGAACGCGGGCTGAACGCGTGTTTCATACATTTTTGCCAGTGCGCGGGGCTTACGCGTGTCGTACGCGGGGCTTGCGCGTGTCGTGCGCGGGTTTGCGCCATGCCAAAATATTTGAAACACGCATTCAGCCGCGTTCAACCCGCGTACCGTCTAACACAGCCACCCACTGTGCCACAAAGCACTTTAAACCATCCAGTGAAACTTGTAGCTTCATTGAAATGTCAAACGTGAGATCTAATCCCGCTCCAGTGTAACTTTTGGCTTCTTTATTTTGAAGCGAAGCGAAAGAAGTAAGGATCGTAGCAACTGAAATTATGTGGTCTTTGCTTAACCCTTCAGGAAAAAGGTGTGATTGTACCTATGCATGATACCTACATATTTACAATTTCCAAAATACAGATAAAATAAAATAAATACTTAAATAAAAATCTTTTGAATCGCTCTCCAACATTTAATTCTTTTCACAAACGTCTCTAACAAATTAAACAATCGCAAACGGTCCCGCAAAGAATTAGGGCGATAAAGTTGGAGAAAAGACCGGTGGATTTTTTTTATTAAATTACTGTGGGACGGAGACAAACAGTGGGTGTACGGCACGGTCCGTTCATATGCTGCCGGCTTGCGACAATAAAACATGTGTGACGTCACAGCGGGGGATGACCGCAGCTACATTTTTACTTGCCAGTGCTAATGAAATTAGCCGGCGACTGTACATTTGGAGGCGACAGAGGAATTCTGAATTGATGTTGCTAGAAATAATTGTTTTATTGTTGTTGGTGTTTTTAATTTGTATCTTTGTTTTGTTTTAGAAATACATAATTATTTAATTATTCAATATTTAGGCACTTTTTATCTGTCTTTTTGCATATGAGAAATATTATATTTACAATGAACCTGATCATAACTTAATAATGCATTATCAGAAAACTAGATATTTATTTACTTAACTATTTAATACTATTATAGTACCTATAGGTATAGTATTTTGAGCCATCATGGTCAAAAATAAAATACGTATGACTATCAGATATTATTTTATTTTCTGTCATTTAGGAATCAACATTTTAGGAAACTCAACTTTTTGGGAAGTCAACATTTTAAGAAGTACCCCGAATGGTCCTAAAGGGTAGAATTGATTGCAAGTACGTAATATCATTGAATTTGCCGTTTGTAATTGTGTTTGTGC
>JARACY010004445.1:0-26899 GCA_029255725.1 Scrobipalpa atriplicella | reverse complement strand
AATACAATTAGGTTAATACGATATAGACTAAAATAAGCGCTGTAGAATTTTGAATCTAATTATCCAAACAAAATTGAATTTGAACAATAAACTGATGATTTACGATTTTTTTTCAAAAAATTAAAACTTTGAAACGCTCTGGTGTAAAGTTTTCAAAATGGCGCTTAGCCCCTTTTTCCTTTCAACAGTCGATATAATCAGCTCTCAAGTGTAACAGCGAGTTTGAGTTCGTATCAGAAACGTCATTCCAATACAAAATGACTTGTCAAATCCGCACTCAATACTGCTCTCAATCTTGAGATGCCTTTATAAATACGAGACTAAGTAATCAAATCCACTGTAGATACTCATGGGCCCGAAGTCTGGCATTTCAAAAACGACAAAGTAGCTTGTCGGTTTCGTGTTAATGAAATGATTTTGACTCTTTTGTACAATATTCTGCAAACAACATCAGTGACAACCAGCCGTAACTAAAGTGCGACCGACATAACTGTTCAGGTGGCAATATATGGAACTAAAAGGCTGTTTTACAGTTTACACTGACAGCGACTGAAGCCATGACATCTATAGTGGCAACATGACAGCAGAACAGAATATAATACTAACTATACTGGCATAAAAGGAGGCGCACCTTCCGACAACTTGATATCAATTTAAATAAACTAAAAACGTTTTTCAGTAACAAGCATGAATAAATATTATATACCTATTTTATGGAATGCAACAAACATTTGACGGGTTTAAAATTCTTCACAAAATATTTGATTCAAAATGCCGTTTTATTTCTGTATCACATTCATTGTTAAAACCCAGCTCGAATTTATTGAATGAAAGTGATTTATACATTTCTGAATAATAAAGGAAAGGCGAAATACGGTTTGGGAAGTTCAAATATCTCGTACAATAGGGTGGCGTAAATTGAACGTCTTTGTTCATTGATGGTTAAAAGAATTGCCATGATTCGACGGAAATACGATTTTTGACGGATCGACTGACATAAATTGTTCATGCGGCAATATTTGGAACTAAGGCCATGGTTGCACTGACAGCGATTGAAACAATGGCAGCTATAGTGGCGACGTGACAGCTGTACAAAGACCTCAGTTCATCTTGTACAGATAAACTGAGTTATATGTGCATCTGTCATGTCGCCACTATAGCTGTCATGGCTTCAGTCACTGTCAGTGTAATCTAGCCAAATTTTAGTTTCAAATATTGCCACATATTTATATGTCAGTCGTTTTTTTTTCTTTTTAATATTTTATGGCTTGGATTCAAGTCCTCTCTGTAAAGCCATATCTGTCATTATCTGCCATGAGAGAACAGAAAGGGCGCACTAATTATAATCCTGTACAATCATAACTGGATAATAAAATAAGTCTTTGTGTAGTAGGAAGGTATCGACCGAAATTTCCGAATCAATTGTAAATGACAGGATCAAAATTAGTTCATCTATTATATTATACCTAGCTGTCCCTTTCTGACCACTCAAGATAGAAAATGAAAGGCTTATTTAAGTTAAGTGTTTTAGAATCGGCACCAATGTAACCACGAAGCACGAGGCATATCTACAGAGGCGTGAACTGTTTGAAACTTAGGAAGTACCTGCAGCTGCGAAAGTTACCAAAAGTTGCGGGTTTTAAGAAAGTCTTAATTGTATTTAATTTGACTTTGAATGGTTGTGTGTGTTGTCAAGCGGTGTTACTGTTACGTAAAGCTTAAAACCACATACTAACTATTATGATTGTCTTTTGTCCTAGGTCTTTCAGCATACAGTCTGCTCTCGGGATATTCTTAGCTTGAATAAATAATAATTACCTTGTTCTTTCACGAAGCCTTTCGTCTACAAGTAGAGTCAACTTTATAACAACTAGACATATTGGCGAAATCATAGTGGAAACGCCATAACCGAAAAGATTGATTTGATTGATTACATACTCTCCAGGCTTGGTAGGCCGGCTTGCTAATGCAAGACATCTCTCCAGGTTTGACAGGCTGGCTTGCCAATGCAAGACATTTGCAGACTTCTGTATTCCCGGCCTAGTGCTGGGGTCCGCTTTCCGTCTTTTTCTACTCCACTTTGCCCTGACTTCGGCATCCGCTGGTGGAAGATCGTTCTCTTTCATATCCGATATAACCGATGATCTTCTGTTCTGATATTACGAGTTACCTTTTATAATAGCAGTAGCTGCACGTATTATAGTGGCTAAAATAGTTTTAGCTAAGTAATTTTGGCTGAACAATATAATCGCCACGGATCGTGACCGTGAAATAACTCTTGTTAAAGTTTCCTTAATGATAATGACGAACACGCTCTGTCCATTTTAGGCTCCTTAAACAATCCGGAAATGATCCTTAACAAACTAATAAGTAAGTAACCCCTAAATAAGATATTTCAAAACAAACCCTTCTTGACTTAGCATCTTAATTATAAAAGCCTTAATTTAAGCCTGCATCTATTATAAACAAAACAAGCCTGAATAAGAGTAGCTATTATTAAATTTTCTTTGCCTGAATAATGAAAAGGAAAAAAAATGTCAGAGAATAACCGTGGTCGTATGATCACAAGATGAAAAGCTATGATCGCTTACTGCTGTTAGGATTAGGATCTATGCTGTGGTTAGAATGTAGACATTGGTGTTAATTCAGGACGCACTGTTACTAATTCTAATTCTTAGTAGCGCTGTCACTTTCTTAAATTTGACATAAGAACAGGATAGAAAACAAACACGTGACTTTGACATTTTTAATTTGACGTACGGCGCTTTAAATAAGGAATGACCATAGAGCGTGCTCACTAATTTTAATTAATTTAAGCAGTCTTATGTCAGATAAGAAATGTCAAACTCACGTATTTGTTTGCTATCCTGTTCTTATGTCAAAGTTAAGAAAGTGACAGCGCTACTAAGAATTAGAATTAGTAACTGGACGGCGTGAATTGGGAGCCAAACTAAAAGCTAAATACAGATGGCGCTCTGGGCGACTGTACCTTATTTCGTGTCAATGTCACATGTATTGTGTATTGCGATTTTATCAGTTTTTTTAACATAAACGATATTTTTTTCAATATAATCACTTTCTTTGTAATGCGCTGAACACATTCAACTTGCATCACTTGCATTGAAGTTTTTAATACGTAATTTTTTTTCCCACTGTCTCTCACTGTTTTCTTTATTTGTAATCTTTGGAAAACAAATGAATTCCCCTATTTTTGCAATTAAATGCACTGCATTGTGGCATTTACTGATAATATTCTAAAAATATTCAATTTGTTTACAAAAGTTGGTACGATTTGACAGTTCTCAAGGTACAGTCGCCCATGCGACACCTAGCGGGAGAAAAAGGCAGTTTTCCTCCTCATTGAGGCCATTGTTTTTATACCGCGTTTCAGAACTTGCATTTCTTGATGTGGTGCCATCTGTAGGCTACTTGATCATCTCTTACCATAGAGTAGGTTTTAAACGAGTGTCAAGTAGAAATTAGTCGCACGTAAAAAAAAGGAAAACCTTTCACTGAAAAAATAATTGCCTAAATTAATAAATGTCGAAAGGTCCTCGTCAATATCATATTAAATCATCTACACTACCCGCTTTGCCAGTTTTAGGAGGTTTATACGCCGGGTTCAGAACCTTTTAACAAAGACCTTGCATCCTTAGACGCTGTTTCCAGCTAAGGCCTGCATTAATAATTAGCTCTTTCTTCTCATTCGTTGAAACTTTTAAGTTGTATTTTAGTACCTACCTACCTATGAATTAATCACAAAAGGCTCGTATTTATAAAGCAATCTCAAGATTGAGAGCAATATTAAGTATGGATTTGACAGGTCGTTTTGTACTGAAATGACATTTCTGATACGAACTCAAACTCGCTGTCACTCTTGAGAGCTGATTATAAATACGAGCCTAAAAAAAACTGTTATCGTAAGTGACTCCTTTTTACAGTGGAATAAAATCTAAATTTCACCAAAGATTATTATTATCCTCATTTGATTTACTAAATAAACAACAAATACTAAAATTAACGTTACCTCCACCTTATGGTGACTTACCTTATTAGGAAACCGTGTCTAAAAAAATGGAAAGCCTTGTCTATAATTATGTTAAGTCTGTGGTTCGGACCCATTTTACCTTCTAAATTATTAAATAGCTATTAGCTGGAGATAAACTTCCAAACGCCTGAGTTCCAAATTAATTGTTAAGTGATTAAAAGTTAAATTTTCACCTGCGTCTTTGGAGTTTTGGACTGTTTTGTTAATTAACTTTGACGTTGGAGATTTTTGTAAAGTAGGAAATACTTAAGAGACAAATAAAATAAGTATAACTGAGTAAAGATTGGTAGCAACATTGCAGGATAACCTAATTGTCCGAAAAGTAAAATGATCCATGCTGTCGGATGGGCATGTAAATAGTCGGTCCTGCGCCTAAGTTCTGTCTGGTCGTGTCAGATAGAGAGTGAGTGCACTTGTGTCTTGCGCTAACACTTTGGCACTAAAAACTAGTCCCGCGCAGTTGGCCGATCTCTGGGAGATTAGCCGCCATCACCGAAAATCGGTTGGGAGGACTATTACAGATGTATTCGCGAATAATTAATGAATCAAACAATATTTTTAAATTCGGTAACATTTTTATTCATGCAAATGTACATTTTGTCACACATGTCATATAGGTAACATAAATAAGTAATTTAATCATCATAAATGCCTTTGCCTTTTTAAATTCCTTGTCAAATTATTTACAAGACGTGAATATAAACACTTCATCAAAGCGGAAATTAATGTACTTATTTACATAATTGGGAAAGCCAATTTATTTTTCATTTCCTGTAAGAATTTCTTGGGGAAAGTTGTTCAGTTTCGTTGACTGAGCAACCCCTATCAGTTATCGGTACGCTGTTGTCCCCCGGTAATAAAATCTGTATAATTATTTACAAGTTTGCTAGGTCGGTGAACTTAAACAAAATTACCAACCATAAAATATAACTTTAATATAATAAAAATCATCTCAAGGTTCAGGTAATTTTAAACCGCATTTAATTGGATCACATTTCTTAATAACAATAATATTTACAATTAAAATTACAATATTTATAAGTAATCAATCGTCTTATATATACAGAAAACAAAGATGCAGACACATTGAATTTTTGGATAGTTCACATTTCACACTAGAATATTATCACTCAAGAAAAAAAAAATAACAAGACTAGAAAAGTATTAACCATGGTTGTTTTAAGAATATTTATGTGGGTATGAGGGGCCCATTTCCAAAGACTAATTTATTTCATCATCTGCTATTAGTCGTCAACTTACAATCAGATAATTTGTATGCAGATGGTAAAGTCAACCCTCGATTGAGTTCCCTCTTTACTCTTGAAGTAGCTTTATTTTTAGCTTATTAGTATACTTATTTGTTGGACCCTATATCTGTATCATATTTTTTTCATGAACTCAATCCATTTAATCAAAAGTTGAACTACCACTAAAGTATCTATAACTTTTATACCAAGTTTTTGGGCTCAATAAATCTGATTCCTTTTTTCGACCCACGTACACTAGAGTAAAATAAATTGGCTAGCCGATTCAGATCCAGTGTCAAATTATTTTGTTACAAAACAAGTTTGACAAATATACGAAACAGTTTTGTAAGAGGATTTCCTGAAGAAAGGTCAGGTCAAGAGGTCAGGAGTACCCTAAACCGAAAAGTGGTCATAATGAAAAGAATAATGAATGTAGATGAAGCGAAAGAAATGTGTACGTAAGCTCACTCTTTTAAAATAAGGAGTGATATTGTATAGAAATAACAGCTTTAAGAATGAATTTTAAACTTGAAAGATTTTAATCACTTAGGGTCGTATTTATAAAGTGATCTCAAGATTGAGAGCAATATTAAGTATGGATTTGACAGGCCGTTTTGTACTGAAATGACATTTCTGATACGAACTCAAACTCGCTGTCACTCTTGAGAGCTGATTATAAATACGGGCTTTAAAGCATCATTTTAGTAACATTTTCTAAGTTTCACTGAAAAGGTACCTTAATTGGATTTTACGTCAAAGGTAACTGAGAGATTTATCATCACTTTCTAATAAATATTGAACGAATAAATTAATAAATCAGGAAGATTGATGCTGATGCTGCTTTTAAACATTGGACAATGTTATTTTTGTTTCAGTATTTCACGGAAGAATAATATTGGAATTGGAATTACAACGTTATAATATCGTACATAAATTCATTAAGTAATACAGATCTAATTCTTAAGTTAGCAGAAATTGTATATTTACATCTTGTTTCCCAGTTTTTTTTACGGATATATTAGAATAACATAAGATTATAATCTATTTACAATTTCCATTATTTACAATAGTTTTTTGACAAATCTTCAATAACCTATTCATAAACTCTTCCCACTATAAATAAAAAGTCTTAGTTCTCATCACCTCATAAATTTGTCACTACACAGAAGTCTATGTTCTCTTTGCCGAAGTTCATTTCGTTGCACAGAAATTGTCAAAAACTCTTTGGTGCACAGAAATTGTCATTAGGATAATTGCGCTGCACAGAAATTGACAAAAACTCATTTCGCTGCACAGAAATTGTCAGTAGCTCGGTGCGTTGCACAGAAATTGTCAGTAGCTCATTGCGTTGCACAGAAATAGTCACAAGGATTTACTCATAAATAGGCTGTGCTGCAGCGTTGGTCTTCGCCTGTCCCGCTCTTGCCCACGTGATTCGGTACAGGAATTGGCTTCCTTCTTCTCCTGTCTCGATGACCTGGAGAAAAAAAACATCAATTTGAAAGGTACTAGCAGAATATTAGAAGGGTACTGCTATTCGTTCACCATTTTCATGTTTTACTTGTGTGAATGTATAAAGGCGTATTATTATTATTTGCGTCAATTCTAATGTGAGTAGATTTTTTGACTGCGGTTTTCTTAGCGGTTTAAACATTTCTGGGCAAATTTAATATTAAGGATTTAAGGATAGGCAGATAAATACTCAATGTCACGTCGTATTCTCATGGTCATAAAAAACGCGTAAAGCTGATCGTGAAAGTAGGCAGCTACCTGTGATATAAACGTATGGACGAAGATTTTACTGAAGTCAAATTATTATGCTATATCGCGACATATGGAAATACACATTCTTTTTGATCCAATTTATTTATGTTTTCTTATCGCCTGAGGTCTCGGTAGAATTACATAGGATCATTGCCTTATATTTTGGATACGAATGTTGGGAAAACAAAAACAAACAACATCAAAAATAACAAATCTTAAATTCGACGCCGGTGGGGTTTTTATGATTAGAGTTATTATTGTATTTTTTATTAAATTGTTTTGTTACGGAAAAATTGAATTTAAATTTATTTGTATTACAGAATGATTATTAGTTTTTTTTAATTTACTTACTTGGATTGGAGATTTGTTTTTAGTATATTTTGTAAGTATTTTAATTGTACCTAAATAGAATTTTCATCTAATTTAATTTCAAATAAATACTCAACAAAACTAATCTATCTGCATTTAGTCAGTAGGTCGTGTTCTATGTAGCAATGTGAATAAAAAAAGTTCTCTCAATAAATCCAATATGATTCGAATTTTAAAATGGAGTGAATTCATATCAAAGTTTGAAATAGTTCGAAAAAAAAAAAAAACGGTAGAAATACAAATTGTTCGACAAATTATGAGGGTGAGTTCAGGTTCAGTCCACGAAAGCAACTTGTTGAAATCGGGCAGGGAGCGTAGTGAGTTAACACCAGTATAACGAGACCCGTACATCAATAGAAACTTACTTGTGTGCCGTGTCTTGTGACATTGGTCGCGGGCATGGCAGCGTATACTCCGCTTGTGAGCGTAGTGCTTTGCGAGCCGCTGCTAAACATAATCCTCCCCTTCCAGTCCATCCAGCTCTGTCGAAGAAAATCGAAGATTAAAGTACAGCCAACTGTCATGCGGACACTTCCGCATCCGAAGAGTTGAAGATGAAACAGTGGTTCACGCAGAGTGCTGCGGAGATCATGCCTAACAGCTGCTCCTAGAGTTGGAATCAGTTCCGATCCTAACAAGCTAACAACAGCAAAGCACTATACGAGCCTTAGGCTCGTATTTATAAAGCGATCTCAAGATAGAGAGCAATATTAAGTATGGATTTGACAGGTCGTTTTGTACTGAAATGAAATTTCTGATATGAACTCAAAATCGCTGTCACTCTTGAGAGCTGATTATAAATACGGGCCTTAAAGACGTAACCACAGATTACTTATGAGCGCGGTGGGCACGTAACAGTAGTGAACAAAGAACCGATGCGTTTCATGTTCTTCGACATTTATTAGAAAGGCCATAGCATAGATAGAGCCTTTCACGCTAGATTAAAGTAGGTACAGTTCTTAAGTGTGATTTGATAGTGGCAGGGTTTATAGTCTACTCGTGACTATTATAAAATGTACAATTAAAAATATCTACGCTACGTGAAAATAACCATTATTGCGATGAAAAAAAAAGAGATAAAAGAATTCGCACTTACGATGTTACACCCTGTATTATAATGTAAATAATACACAGCCAAACAGACATTATTAACTGTATTACTGAAATATGTAAAATTTGTCATCCTCGCAGACAAAACTTTGAGATGTTACAAAAGTTGTTACAAATTGGATGGAAATTTCCTCTTATGTTATGCATGCTAACTTATAAACCAAATTATAACTTCTATTTGAAAACACAGTATTTTGGTACATTACAAAGATATATTCTGTTACATACTTTATAATACCGTCCACTGCCCAAAGGTTGCCTGGAAGAAATTGCTACCCTAGCAATAAGACCGCCTGTGTTGTACTTACTGTTATTTTCTATGTTTTTTGTATCTGTCATTCTAATTATTTTGGTGCAGTAAAGAATGTTTGCATTGTATTGTATTGTATATGGGACTAACAGCAGCGGTCGAAATTGCGAAGTTTCTGGCGAGCATTCGATAGTCATTGAAGCGAAGGACCAGTGACCATGCGGGATGTTGATACGGTTTTTTTTTTTCACGTTGCCTGCTAAGCCTCGTAGTTTATACTCCCATGACCTGCTGATGCTGAGTGTCATGCTGCATGTACAGTCAGCAAAGGAGACATCTGGGCAGGCCCGCTCGAAACGGATGAGATTATTTCAGGAAATGAACTTTCGCATGTTTGCACAATTGCTTTACTGCAACAAATATACGAAATTTCATGAAAATCCATAAATAATTTCCTGTAATAATCTCATCCCTGCCCAGTCGCCAATCGCCTTTGCTGACTATGCCTATAACTAAAAGCATTGGATCAATCATACAAAATTCAAAGGGTGATAGGTAACCGTGTTGAGAAACCTGTGCGTCCAGTGTGACTGCCCCGAATCACACAGGCGGTGACTTCCTGGCTGGAGGGAGGGGGGGTGACTTGCTTGCACTCCAACTTCTCCACGAAGCAGCGTCTGTAACAACATACAAAGGTTAAGGACTGTTTATGGCAGCCATGAGGTGGCGAAATAAAATCGCCCAAGTGCGAGTCGGACTCATGCACGAAAGTCCGACTCGCACTCGACTGTATATATCACTCGACTATGATGCAAAACTTTACTACAGTTGTCAGATAGCCAGCTGTTTTAAAACTTTTTTTTTTTTTTTTTTGCTTGAATGAAAGCATAGCACCTATTTAATCTCAATTCCTTTCACAAGACCTTGTAAGACCCATAGCGTATTTTGTACTTGGCTATCTTCCCACCAAGTGTAATCAGTACGCAAACGACGCTGAACAACTTTAAATGGCAGGAAGACGCACAAGATATAGAGTCGTGGAGAGAGGCCTTTGCCCAGCAGTGGGACCAATGCCAATCTACACTATCTACACTAATAATAATATTATAAAGAGGAACGATTTGTATTTTTGTGTTTTTGTGTGTGTGTGTATGATTGTAACGAATAAACTCAAAAACTACTGGACCGATTTCAAAAATTCTTTCACCATTAGAAAGCTACGTTCACCCTGAGTAACATAAGTTACATTTTACTACGGTAAATTACATCATTCCCACGGGAAAACTTTTTTTTTGCAGCGGGTGACACCACTGACAGAAAGCTAGTGACTATATAAAATAAAAAACAAAATGGCTGACGTCGTTTTCCGTTTTTCGAAAGAATTTATTTGTCAGATGGTGTTTAGTTTCGTAGTCTGAGCAACTCCTATCAGTTTTCGTACTGACTAAAAATAACACAGCAGGATAAACTACAAAAAAATCCCTAAACGTCTGTATCAAACCAGGCGGAATTCTTGTTCTATCATTTCTTTGATCGTCATAATGGATATATTATTCCAAGGCTAAAATCCTGTCTCAACAGAGGAAGCTTTCAGATATAATGTAACAGACATTTTGCAGTACATTATGCCCCAGGGCAACAAAATAACATGACATAACAATGAATGTCTGGGGATTCGTAAAGGAAATGTTAAGGATATTCTTCATATATTTCTCCTCGTTTCCTTGTTCTAAGAGCAATCATACTTGACAAACGTGGAATTGTTTCGCGGAGGAATCTTCAGGACTAAATCGCTGTCGTTGACAATCCTCATTGCTATCGATTTGTGGAGAGCAAAACTTAACTAATCTTAACTAAAATTATTGCCGTCCTTTTTCTGTTCTCATGATAGAACAAGACAAGTATAGACTTGTATTAGTTAAGTCGTGATTTTTGCAACTACGACTTGCTGCCATTGTTTGCTAAAGTTTCCTTAAGCTGCTTACACACATGCCGCCGGCCTGTGAAAGTTGTTCAGTGTCCCTTACACCCGGTATAGAAATAATTACATTTATCTACGTCGTCCGTGGTCGTTACAGGTCGTTAGGTTCAATCAGTAACCGACGCAATAGGTTTTTGGCGACTGGCCAAATATAGCAAAATTGAGCAATTTCAGTGAGATTTTGCCACTTGATTCGACGCGAACATTTCATGTCAGAATTTGTTAATTTATCACTTTATTTATCCTTTTATTGCGAACTTGAGGAGTTGATTGTGACGAAAATCTAGGAACTATAATTAGAAAATGATTGGAAACAGAAGAGTAATGGAGAAAAAAATAACGGTGTTCCGAAATCCTTTCATAGTACAAAAAAAAAATACTGTACTATACGAGCGGATTTTTTATCTTTCGGGGCTAACGATTACGGTTCTGAATATATACCACTCTTTTTTTTCTACCTTTATATTATGATAATACCTAAAATCCATTATGAATATGATATTTTACTAAGCCTATTATCTATGCTACCGCGGCGGAAGCAGAAAATAGCTGATGATGTAACATATTCGATTGTCAATTTTCTTGGATAGCATAGATGTAGGTACTAGAACTTGGTCACAAAACTGCGGACTCACATTTTGTCATAGTTCTCGGCTCATATTTTTTTGAATGGAGAGAATATTGGATATCGAAGTTTTCCTTGTTACTAGAAAAAAACAAACTGCTGAACTCGTGGGGCATATAAAATTACAGCAACCGGTAAATGTAGGCGAAAATGCCTCGTATGGGAATACTAAAATAATATTTGTTACTTTGTAGCGGAATAGAAAATCTGATTCCAAGTACTTATACAGGGTGTAAAAAAAAGTACTGCGTTCCTTAAAACCACATGTTCTACTGATGATACCAAACAACTTTCCCAAAGAAGAAAAATTTTAGCTCGAAAAAAAATTGCCTTTTCCATACAAAGATGCTCTCCGGGATCTGCAGTTTTGTATGGACAAGGTACAATTTTATTTCAAGCTAAAAATTTTGTGCTTTGAGAAAGTTGTCAGTAGAACATGTGGTTTAAAGGAACGCAGTACTTTTTTTTACACCCTGTATACACAAGCTTAACCCAAGTTAAGGGTAAATAAACCTTTTCGAGATGACCTTAACCATCCTGTTTCCTCCTTTGGGTCGGATTACGGCCAACTGATCTTAAAATAGTTACTACACAAATTGTAATTAAGGACACTCGGTAAACAATTAATGACGGGATATTCCGCTTACATAACGAATAAGATGATTCCCAATAAAACAGCTTGTTGTGTTCCGTCGGTGCGTGAGACTACCAGTGCCTTAACAGGCGTCTTCTCGGTTAGCTCGCTCCATCGTCGACTCTGTCACGGTCATCGCTGACCTTTATGTCTAGAGAGTCTTAAAAAAATATATTCGTAAACCATTTTCTTTTCTAATCGTGACTGTCTGTCTGTCTAGCTGTATGTGTGTCCGTTCATGCCTCGCTTAATTTTCTCTGTTTCTCTCGTCATTAATTTTTTTGATCTGAAATACTTAATATGTCTATCTATAGGTGTAGAAAAACAAGACTATACAGTTAATTAAACATATTGAGTATTGAGTACTTATATGTCTATCTATAGGTGTACAGAACAAAAACAAAACTATACAGTTAATTAAACAAATGAAAGATAAATAAACATTATTAAAAAGAACGGAATGAATGGACAAAACAAATAGTCCTGATTTAGAATTTGCGCGTAGGTTTAAAATAGCCCAGTGAAAAAGAGTACTACGAATTACTTTGTGGAATTATAATATTACTGTTTTATTAAGAAAATCGTAATCTTTCTAACAACGAAAAGTGCGTTGACGGGTTTAAATTTGCTGTTGACGTTTGAGATAGACTACGTGGGCAATTTCAGAGGTAATATCTCTCGAGTTTACAGCTTTTGTGTGGGCAAAATTGTAAATATGTAACGAGCATAATAAGTCCGGTATCCAAAAATAAACCTTCGTTTAAAATATTAAAATGTTATACCTATTTTGGTTACGATTTGGTAAATAGTTCGAGTTTATTTATGAATATGGTAGCTGACTAGTGTAGGTAGGTGATGTAGTGGTGGTAGGTGGTCAGACAATAATTTATGGTAGAGTGGTCTCCGAATACCAACTTTACTCACATGGTAAATTTTGGGATTTTATTAAAAAATTATAAAAACATTATTGCAATGAAGGAAAAAGTTTACTCCAACAATTTGTGGCTTCGCAACTGAAACAACCAGTAATAATTGTGTTATAGCTTCATAGATTTGACAAAGCTAATAAACTATAAACTAAACCTAAACTATTAGCTGTATACCTTCACAAGAACGCAAATAGTTATCCTCCAGGGAGATACAAACTTATCAACACCGTCCCAAGGCGTAATTCAGGATGTAAACAGCATAATTGAGAATGCCCTTAGCTTAGATTAAGAATTGGTCTCCGCGCGCGCGCTCCGACTAGATTCCGCCTGTGTACTTGAAAATGCGGCAATTTATACTACGCTAGCGCTAGACCCGACGGATTTGTATGGGGATTCGCACGCACACAAACACAAACCACTCGTATTTACACAAGTGTCTCACGCACACTAGAATTAAAAAGTTACCGCACTTACGGAGTTACTGTTCAAGTCGGAGCGCGCGGAGACCAAGGATATGTAACTCCTGGAAATACCGGATAACTTTGTCCAACAGACATGGGGCAAATTATGCCAGGCAAAATATGAGAAAAAAGTTTGGCACTTATTAGAATTGACGATCAGCAAATCGATTTTTCGATAGCAAGTTACTTTATAAAAGAAATATGCTACGTTTCTTAGTCCAAGTTGTTCGTTATATGGAGGGCATATGTGTTGTCTCTTATCCTGTTACACCTATTAGGCTTCTGAGGCAATTAATAAGCGGAAAGGTGGAAAAGTTCACGTGTAGTCATTAATTAAATGAGGTGTAGTGGGCCGCGTATATAGAAATAAAATACCTAAGTTCCGTAGGTAAATACGAGTATGTCGTTTCATTCACAATAAAATTGCAGAATCACAAGTTTAATGTTTATTTTTAAGTGTATTCGTATTGTTTTCTCGCAAATGATAGAAAAGTACTATAACAGTCTCGTTCGAAATAGCAATGTACGGTCTCGTTAATCCAATTTTATTCTACCATATATTGCTTCATTTCAGACCTGGTGTGCTATTGTTGATTATTAGACCATAGTAGTAAAAAATATAGGTGTATTATTTAACTCACCTAAACACCTTGCAGTTCTTAAAGAGACTGATGAAGGCTTGCCTGAACTTGCGATTCATGAAGCAGTAGGTGATGGGGTTGCAGCATGATGAGCAGTAGGCGAGGAGTTGCAGACAGATGATGCCCTTCGACCCGATGTACTGGTACAACTCTTCGGGGTAGAAGAGGTATATCTGAGAAGGAGAAATATTAATGTACTTTGGTGTAGAGGACGACGGCTTCCCGCAAACTGATGTTGCTTAGTCAACGATACTGAACAACTTTCACCTTATATTATTTGTACTACTTCGATCAGACAATTTTTTTGGAAGAACTAATTTTCTTTTAGTTCCTAAAAGAATTTCTTTGTAAAAGTTGTGCAGTTTCGTGGACTGAGCAACCCTTATCAGTTTACGGGAAGCTGTCCCTTACACCCCGTATATTCTTTATTGCATAAAACATAGATACATTAGATACATTTTTACATTTGAAGTGACATTTGTGTCGGGATTGAACAACCCAATTAGGTCTCTAATACAGGTACATAGAATGGCGTCAATTCTCACAACACCGTTCTAATTCTAATTTTAAGATCGCTGTCACGTTCTTAACTTTGACATACAAAGATAGAAAATAAACACATGACGTTGACATTTATTAACTAACGTCGGGAATTTCCTGTTTTTACCACCAAAATTTATCGCGAGTGACTCGAATAACAAGTAAATTTAATTATAATGTTCTATCATAATAATTATGGAAGGCTTCATAAACCTTGTTTTGGAGTATAACACGATTTTATCTTAATCAAACTGTAAAATGTAATCAGAGTAGGTATCTATCCGTTTTGCCTCGTGCCATTGTAATAATTTTAACAAATCTAGGCTTTTTCATCAAAATCGTCGTCTTTTAGTATACATTATGGAATCAAGTCCCTATTTTCTCATAACTACATATTTTTTTTATTGAAGTAAAATTTTATTTAATAAAAGAAGAGCAATAAAGTTCAAAATGCCCAACCACTGCGTAGAAAAGATCCTAAATGGACGTTCAAAAAAAGAAAACGATGTCAAATACCTATTGAACGGACACACACACACACACACACACACACACACACACACATATAAAGTAAAATAACATCACGCTATGGAAGAATAAATGCGACCGAATTCAGACAACGAGAGTGGGGGGTTGAGGGGGACTTGCCCTCCTCACATAAAAAGTAAAGTAACATCACGTTGTTGTGCAAGAAGCGACCGCATCTAGACCCCGAGACTGAGAGGTTGATGGGGGCTTGCCCACTCACATAAAAAAAAAATTAACATCACGCATTGGAAGTAGCGACCGCATTCAGACACCGAGTCTGGGGTGTGTTGAGGTTTTGCCCTTTCCACAAATGTTTATCCTGTTTTTACAATAGTAACCTTTTCGGGTTAAGTAGGTACGGAAGCCTCGGTGAGCGAGTCCGACTCGACCTTGATCGTTTTTTTATTTAGGAATAATATCACAATGCTTAGCTCTCTTAAATAATTGAGGTCATACGTTTGATACGGCTGTTTTATCCTCATGTGTTATCTTACGAATGTAGTTTTATAAACACGCTCGTGTGCGTAATTACAGGTTTACTATGGCGATCTCACGCACACTAAGGAAATGCTTGTGTAGGTACAGTTACATACACAAGTAATAAGTATTGATATAAAACATCCTGTAGTTTCGTCAGAACAAAAAGTTAATATACGTAATTCTTGCGGAAAAAGGGAAATCTCTTACAATTTACGTGAACACCTTATGGAAGCCTTTAGTTTAACAATATATGTGTAGGTAGGTATTAAGTAAAATACGAGCCCATTTTTTGGGTTTCTTACTCGAACAAAAGGAACTGATAATTTTGTCTTTATCCGTTCGTTCTCGCTTCAATACCTAATTCTTAAGCTCCTTTTCATTTTGTTCGGTATAAAGGCAGATAATAATAACAAAGAAATAAAATAAGCTATGTAAATAGAATAAAATTTTAATTTTCTTTGGAAGGTGATTTTACTGAAAAAGGTGTGAGTTGAAGTTGTGATTGAAGTTCTTTTACTGGTTGTTTAAAATGTGGGAATGTAATCGTGTGGCTTTTAACACAATATGAACAAACCGTTTGGAACTAATCAACTTAATATTTGTTTGATTCTCCTTGAACTTACGATAATTATACAGTTTCGAGGACAATAAACAAACGAACATCTCGTAGCATATGTCTACGGTTTAGTCGTAGCGGTTCGCTACGCAGTCTACGCTGTAGCAACACTCATGAATAAATACAAACGTATTGGAAGTGGTTATCGCAAATAATGCTCAGTGTTTTTAAATCCTTTTGTATTTTCTGTAGTCCTATAAAATATACTTAAGGCAAGTATTCAAGGGTTATATTTAATTTGTTCTAACTAAACAGATGCTACTTTAAGCCATTTTGAGAACAGCGAGATCAATATTGTTCTTGTTTACTAACATCCTGTATAGTTACCACTAACACCCTGTATTATCATAACACCATACATAACGCCACATTATTGACCGTCATTCAGCGCGCCTAACAAGATACCACGTAAATCAAACTGTTGGGTCGGCGGATTGGTGAGTCGTATACGACCGAAGCGAAGGTTTCGCTGCCAACCGTTACGCAGGTTTGTTGCTGCCCAAGTTTGTCGGCATAATAAGTAATTCATTCAAGTTAGAGTAGCAATCTGTTTCATATTCGAACGTCAGTTTCGCACTAATTCGATCAGAGTTACTATAGGTGAGGCTAAAGTAACGTGGTAAGGCTTTATATTATTTTGTGTTACTTGCTGCGGTGGGTTCAACTTCAAGGAAAAAATTTGTTTGGGAAATTATTCTGATAAATCGCGGATCCCATTATTAATAAGGCCTGGCCATCAAATACTGACCTTAGAAAAAAGTCGTCGCCCAGTGCGAGATGTAAAATGTATTTCACTTCAAACGCATCAAGTGATTTCCAGTTCGCATAGAGACATTTACCGCTGTAGTAGGTGGTAGTAGGTTCTTTGTGGACAAGAAATTCTATAATTATAAAGAGCCTCACTGTATTTATGACGTGTAGTGGAGCCCAGCAGACGAAAAACTCCAAAATGATGACAAACAGCATTCGTATTACCTGAAACAAGGAAACGGAATTATTTCATAAAAATAAATTTCATAAATAAACTACAATATCATAAATGGAAAAGTTCAGATGTTTGTTACTAAATCACGCTTCAACCACTCGACATACCAAAACCTAACATAGTTATATTAGATCTTGGAATAAGACATACTTGTAGGTAAAGGGAAAACTAATATTGCCACAGGCGGAAAGCCTGTCTTAGTTCTACGTTTAAATTACCATAATTTATTTGCTAGCTTACCATACTTTATTTGCTAACTTACATAATTTATTTGCTAGCTTAGATACCTATCATTCTTATTAGTATTACTACGTCGAACCAGGATACATGAATTGTATTTTGTACCTTTCGCGGTTGAGACAATGGGCCCTTGGGGCCGTTGGGGCCCAGCTGCAAGATTCCGGGGCGTCTCATCAAGACAACAGGCGATCCAAGAGCTGGCAGATATTTCGCACTAAGAATTAGTTTAATGCTTCAGAGGGGAATTGCTGCCAGGGTAGACCAGCATCTATCTCGCACTGCACACCCACCTTCTGTGTGATAAGTATGGCTTTACAAATGGGACAGACCCATGTCCCAACAGTGGGCTGATGTTTTAGTATCAGTGTACGGCACCTCAACCTGTTTTATATGCGTCAGCTGCAAGAGGAAGTTAAACTTCTATTCGACTTTCGTAACGTCCGCTACAGCCTCTTTACGATGTCACTAAATTCTCAAGCGGCCTAAAGCTACCTAAAGTTTTTACGATACTGGCGCTAGAAGGTTTATTCTGCGTTCTAAAAACAAGTAACGACTTTCTTACTTATTAACACACTATATTTACTTACATCTTAACACACATACAAATACCTACCACACCATGACATAAATACATGACAATATACCTACATAGAGGTGGATTTGACTAAAATTCCTGACAACCCTCATTATCAGCCACAACAGTCCACTGCTGGACATGGGCCTCCACAAAAAATTGGGGATAAAAGCCATACTCACCACGCTTGGCAGGCGGGTTGGTGAGCGCAGTAGGTAGAAGTTTACCATTTACAGGGAACGCTGCTGCCCATTCCCTGGATTCATCCCTTAGTCGCCTTTTACGAATCCCGCAGGAAGTTATGGGGTGATGCTATTCTAAACCGGCACCACACGGCACACACCCTGTCAACCCTAAGCTCTATTTATTTAATGGGCGCTTTTCCACTAGACGGCACGTCAACGGCAACGGCGACGGCACGGTACCGTCGACGATATCGTAGGTGAGATAATGTATGAAAATCAATGAAATTATATGACACGCTTTTCCACTTGACGGCACGGCACCGTCACGGCATGTCATCGATTCCCATAGATATTGTCACGTGATCTCGCCGTGCCGTCGCCGTTGCCGTTGACGTGCCGTCTAGTGGAAAAGCGCCCAATAGGGAAACTATTTTCAAAGGATGTACGCCGAAATATGAAAACGAAAAACCCGCTATACAAAATTACTTGTATCGAGTCAAGTAAATGTTTGGTTTCTTATTAATTTCTCTTTGAAGAATTTTTTAATAACTAAGTAGACCACGAAGTCTAAATATTATGTAGTTATTAAATATACCGATCATTCGTGTCTGCCTTCAAGGGGCAAAAAGCCTGAAATTAATTTACCAAATGAAATTGATAGTGGTTCATTTTATCGACAGCTAACAGATTAATTTGTAATAATCAGTAGCAGCTACGAGTAGGTACAATTTGTAGACGACAACTAGTTTACTTGTGATTGAATTGCGCCGCAGCGGATGGAATGTATCGATTTTATTATTGGTTTTTGTTCTGCGGCAGTATGGGAGCAGAACAGGAACAGGAAATCAAACAGCAGTTGGGGATGTGGGTGTTTTATTGTGGGGATAAAGAGGCAACTAAAAGGGCATGCACATGAGTATACAACGTGTCACATAAAGGGTATATGCATCGTGAAATGTGTGAATCTACCCATGAAACTGAACAACTTTCCCTAAGGAACATAAGTCTAAAAACGAAAAAAAAAATGACTTCCCATACTTAATGCGCTATCAGCTGATGTATTTTATATGGAAGGTCAAAATTTATTTTTCGTTTTTCGATCTATGTTCCTTAGGGAAAGTTGTTCAGTTTCATGGGTAGATTCACACATTTCTCGATGCATATACCCTTTCTGTTACACGTTGTATTGGTCCGTTAAATGGATAACTCTAACTGCTGCCCACTGTATTATGAGTACATGTCAGCCCTATTGTTCTATTTAGGTAATGTTGCGCGATAGAGACAGATAGGATATTGTGCTAGTCACTTAGTCAGTTGTTTGAATACATTTCAACTGCACTGGCTTTAATTCAAAATGCGGCTAGAATTTCGCTGTGTGGTATTCTAGATAAATGCGTCTAATTTAGTTAAATCTGAATTTACTTCATACCGGGTGTGAGGGACAGCATCCTAGAAATAGGGGAAACTGAACAACTTTCAGCAGGTCCTTTCAGAAAATGAAAAAAAAAATGACTTCCCCATTCAAATTGTCTGATTGAGGTCGTCATTTTGGAAAGTAAATTTTTTCTAAGTGAGAACTTTGGAAATAGATGAATTTCTGGCCTTCAGGCGGAAGGTGGTTTTCACAGATGCATCTGTATTCTAGATGCCGCAAGCAATTTAGTTTTAATAAATTCCAACTAAATAAAACAATGTACCTAATATTATCATCGATGTTAAATAAAATATTTCCTGCTCGGTTTCTACCTTATGAAAAAGCGTTATTAAGTCCTGTAGACTTTATGTCTGTAGAGGCCTTGGAATCTCAGCTATAGTGGCCGAATTCTACTAATATTATTAAAAGCTAAAATTTGGATGTTCGAACATTTGAAAGTTAGGATATAAGTTATATTGTTACATTCAGGAATAAGACATATTATAGGCGAAAATACAGATGTCACTCTTTACCACGGGAAATTTTCACATACCTAAGGGAAAATGTATTTTTTATAAAGCGGTTGCACTAAAACGACTGATTGCATTTTAACATCCAGCGCCATACTTATAATATGTACTTTTTACCACGGGAAAATACCTACCTCACTCTCACAAGAAAAAGCTTTTGCCTGGTTCTACGGGACAACTTATTTTGCCGCGGGTAAAACTGCGGAGCAGGAAGCTAGTTACAAATAAAGACCAGTTTAATCCTAAGTGGAACTACCTCAAATACCAGAATAGCTTTAAATTCAGGAATTCATTAAAGGAATTCCCCTCGAGGTTCATAAAATTTGCTTTCAACCGCTAAGATGTAATATCTATCAAATTGTAACTCACTCGTAAAACGAGCAAGTCTGTTTTAATAAACTGTCAGAATGTGGCTGGAGTAAAATTCACTTTATTACTAAGTACTAGGTTTTGTGATTTAAATAATTACAGTTTTGGTAGAATGGTGGAAGTAACGACGCCATCTTGAAAACGTTTAAGAGTTAGGCTTGACACAAATTACATGACACAGGCGTCTACGTTAATGTATCTATTCATTAATGTCACACGAGAATGTAACATAAAAAATGCCTACGTATGTACGTTCTTAACTATATTATGTTCTCGAGTAATAGCATGTATTTAATCAATGGTAAATGTTGGTAGGGATCTCAATATTGAGTAGGTACTAGATTCGATTTCCGTCGAAGAAAATTTTCCGTTGTGTTTCTTTTTTAAAAAATTTCAGATCGTTCAATAACAGTAAGGATCAGTTCTCACCGGAAAGCGATGTGACGTTACACGGCGTGCACTTTTTAAGAACATGATACTATAGAACTTTATTTAGTGTGAAAAAGAAAGGCATTTCATTCATAGAACTCGAATATTCCTCGCGGCGCCGGGCTCGCCGCGCGGTGCAGCCTGTTACTTTGAGGTACAACGAGGAGCATATTCAAGCAGCTTCAAGCCGCGTCGCGTCACTTCCCGGTATGAACTGACCCTAAATATAAAATAAACTTACTTTTCGTTTAGCTTCGATGCTCTTGTCGATGTGCGTGGACCTCACGACGTGTCTGAACTCCAGATCCGTGTGCATGCAGTAGCTGTTGGGACTCTTGTCCGGCTCCAGTCTAGGAGAGTAGTCCGGCTGAAACAAGAAAAAAAATATATTTCTTTTCTGAGAAAATCTGTTAAAACATGAATTAGAAAAAAGTACAACACATAAAATCTATTTGAAAATGTTGGTAATATTACCTAAGTGTTGTAGGTTATCTGATTGTTACTTGCAGTAATCTGTTTATCACTAATTTAATTAGGTATCTAATAAAAATATACCGTAGGTAACATGCAGTATAGTGCAGGCGTATTTAAAAAAAGCTTGTTCGAAATACGCCTGGACACAGTTAAAGAAACATCCTCACATTCCTACCAAAATTATTTAGTGAATAGCAGAAACTGAGAAAGCTAAAAACTAAAAACAAACCCGGGTCCTACTGTTCAAATAATTAAAATAATTTCGTCGGCCGGGAATACTAAAGTGGCATTCCCAGCAGCTGAAATTCAATTTGGTTCAGTTGACACGGAGACAGAATATAAAAGACCAGTTTTGTCCCGGAAAATATCTCTCAGCTTTGTTTTTCTTAAATTTCGTCAAATCTCCAACGATTTATGAATTCCAAAGAGAATTCCAAGATTCTTCCAAAATAACTGGGAATGACCTAGGGGTTTCTTTACGCAAATCTTGAAGACGCTGCGTGTTCAGAAAGGCAGAGAAGGAAGAGATAGTGAAATTGCCGAAACTTTTTTTTGTGTGCTTATTTGTCGCTGTTCTGAGACAGTTTCTTAACTGGACTAAAGCGGAGAGTTGCTACACAACTTCACTAAGGGCGCCCAAGGGGGCTCGAACCTCGGCTTAGGACGCCGGCGGGGTGCGCGGTTGCTGGAAGAGCTTATACAGTGCGGCTCTACACGTGTTGGTTGGCAGCATTGATAGCACGAGTAATCGTTGGTGAGGACATGCCCTTGTCTGCGTTTGAAAAGTCGAGTGGGGGCACCAGAACATTATGTGAATCTAAATCTTCCGTACGCCACACTATGAGTAACTTGACGATCCATATGTTGATTTTGTATTTGGCTGTTTACGCAGAGGATTTGGGTTCAAAATTTTAATCACTAATTTCATTATTATTTATTTAAAAGTAATAATAATAATAAAAGTTCACGACGAATTGAGAACCGCCTCCTTTTGGAAGTCGGTTAAAAATGCTTAAATAGGAATGTTTTTTTATCAGAGTAAAAATATGGTAAAAGAGAGTATATTTTCAGCCTTTGAATAATTTACCGAAAACCACTCAATCTGTCGCTACATTTGAAGTTAAATGAAAACAATTAGACGGACCCTTTAACATTTACCATACCTATATTAGTCAAAATCGGTACCAAGAACAGATTGATAACATTTTATCCAAGCAATTTGACTATAAGACTCATTAATGGAGCAACACTCAATTTTACGATAAATATTCAGAGTATATTGCCAAATTAATTGCCCTATTTCTAACAGCTTCTGGAAATAGCATGAGATTATTCGTGTTGGCAATATGAAATATTGTTTGTACAAGGTTTAATGAAAATAGAATGGTTCTGGAAAATAGCAACGAAAATATTAATTTTAGAAAATAAGTTGAATTATCAAAAACATTTTTTATGCACGTACTATATTACCTACCCGAAAGAATTGTACCCACGAAGCGGCTTATTCATTCCGATAACGAATGTTAAGCTACTATGACAGTGGCCAGGCCATGGATGAGTGACTGGTAGTGGTATAATAGATTAGGTAGCCGACTCCGTGAAATACGGGATAAGGCTAGGCAGATGATGATGAAGAATTGTACCCACGACCGAAAAAAAATTTTTGTATGTCCCATACGATAGTCCTAGCAGGGGTAAGGGCCAACTTGTAAATCACTATTTATGCGGAACAAAAGCCCTTTTCGAATATGCATGGGTCAACACATAAGTACCTTATGCTTACAAGAAGCTTAAATAATAAAGTAGGGTGATCGTGGGCTTCAGGGAAAACCCATGGGTTGTAATGCCCCGATTGAACGGAAACACAATTTAACTAAAATAGAGTCTGTCTAATGAGTCGTTGCACACGGAAATGGCGCCAATTTTAAAAATCTTTAAATGTAAACACAGAAAAACTACAATAAACTATTTTGATACTTTTATTTTATTTGTATGGAAATATCAAATTAGTTTTTTTGTATAAAAGTATCAAAAAAGAATCTATAAGTAGTGGTGTGGGAGGGTAGGTTACTTATCGATCAAAATCCTTTGAATTTCTGAACAAATTGTAATTGACAGAATTATAATTAGTTCCTCTATAGTGCCGTATTTTTTTAGTCAAATCGTGTTTTTGCGAATTGGTGCCACTGACTTACCCTTTTACACAATGCATAGTTTCAATTATTAATTTTACGCGGAACTAAACCCTTCTAAAGTGTTACCTAATTTGTAAATCAGGGTAGGCTTATATTTAAGAGCGTATCGACCGAGCGGTGGCGCCCTCATTCGTTAAAAATAATAACTCGCAAAATTTAGACATTTTCAAAACTTTTCTCTGTCACTTCCTTAGATTTAGACTTAAGAATTTTTTAGAAGTAATAAATTGAGGAGCAAATAGTACCGGGATGTAGTATAGTATCATAATTTTCTGCCAAAAAACGGCCGTTTTTAGCAATAATTTCGATAGTAGCTGCCCGGCACTATTTGCTCCTCAATTCATTACTTCTAAAAAATCCTTAGGTCTAAGTCTAAGGAAGTCACAGAGTTTCTTTTTTAAAAGTCTATATTTTGCGAGTTATGATTTTTTAACGAGTGAGGGCGCCACCATTCACAGTTGAAGTAAAAATCAACATATGGATCGTCAAGTTACTCATAGTGTGGCGTACGGAAGATTTAGATTCACATAATGTTCTGGTGCCCCCCACTCGACTTTTCAAACGCAGACAAGGGCATGTCCTCACCAACGATTACTCGTGCTATCAATGCTGCCAACCAACACGTGTAGAGCCGCACTGTATAAGCTCTTCCAGCAACCGCGCACCCCGCCGGCGTCCTAAGCCGAGGTTCGAGCCCCCTTGGGCGCCCTTAGTGAAGTTGTGTAGCAACTCTCCGCTTTAGTCCAGTTAAGAAACTGTCTCAGAACAGCGACAAATAAGCACACAAAAAAAAGTTTCGGCAATTTCACTATCTCTTCCTTCTCTGCCTTTCTGAACACGCAGCGTCTTCAAGATTTGCGTAAAGAAACCCCTAGGTCATTCCCAGTTATTTTGGAAGAATCTTGGAATTCTCTTTGGAATTCATAAATCGTTGGAGATTTGACGAAATTTAAGAAAAACAAAGCTGAGAGATATTTTCCGGGACAAAACTGGTCTTTTATATTCTGTCTCCGTGTCAACTGAACCAAATTGAATTTCAGCTGCTGGGAATGCCACTTTAGTATTCCCGGCCGACGAAATTATTTTAATTATTTGAACAGTAGGACCCGGGTTTGTTTTTAGTTTTTAGCTTTCTCAGTTTCTGCTATTCACTAAATAATTTTGGTAGGAATGTGAGGATGTTTCTTTAACTGTGTCCAGGCGTATTTCGAACAAGCTTTTTTTAAATACGCCTGCACTATACTGCATGTTACCTACGGTATATTTTTATTAGATACCTAATTAAATTAGTGATAAACAGATTACTGCAAGTAACAATCAGATAACCTACAACACTTAGGTAATATTACCAACATTTTCAAATAGATTTTATGTGTTGTACTTTTTTCTAATTCATGTTTTAACAGATTTTCTCAGAAAAGAAATATATTTTTTTTCTTGTTTCAGGCCGGACTACTCTCCTAGACTGGAGCCGGACAAGAGTCCCAACAGCTACTGCATGCACACGGATCTGGAGTTCAGACACGTCGTGAGGTCCACGCACATCGACAAGAGCATCGAAGCTAAACGAAAAGTAAGTTTATTTTATATTTAGGGTCAGTTCATACCGGGAAGTGACGCGACGCGGCTTGAAGCTGCTTGAATATGCTCCTCGTTGTACCTCAAAGTAACAGGCTGCACCGCGCGGCGAGCCCGGCGCCGCGAGGAATATTCGAGTTCTATGAATGAAATGCCTTTCTTTTTCACACTAAATAAAGTTCTATAGTATCATGTTCTTAAAAAGTGCACGCCGTGTAACGTCACATCGCTTTCCGGTGAGAACTGATCCTTACTGTTATTGAACGATCTGAAATTTTTTAAAAAAGAAACACAACGGAAAATTTTCTTCGACGGAAATCGAATCTAGTACCTACTCAATATTGAGATCCCTACCAACATTTACCATTGATTAAATACATGCTATTACTCGAGAACATAATATAGTTAAGAACGTACATACGTAGGCATTTTTTATGTTACATTCTCGTGTGACATTAATGAATAGATACATTAACGTAGACGCCTGTGTCATGTAATTTGTGTCAAGCCTAACTCTTAAACGTTTTCAAGATGGCGTCGTTACTTCCACCATTCTACCAAAACTGTAATTATTTAAATCACAAAACCTAGTACTTAGTAATAAAGTGAATTTTACTCCAGCCACATTCTGACAGTTTATTAAAACAGACTTGCTCGTTTTACGAGTGAGTTACAATTTGATAGATATTACATCTTAGCGGTTGAAAGCAAATTTTATGAACCTCGAGGGGAATTCCTTTAATGAATTCCTGAATTTAAAGCTATTCTGGTATTTGAGGTAGTTCCACTTAGGATTAAACTGGTCTTTATTTGTAACTAGCTTCCTGCTCCGCAGTTTTACCCGCGGCAAAATAAGTTGTCCCGTAGAACCAGGCAAAAGCTTTTTCTTGTGAGAGTGAGGTAGGTATTTTCCCGTGGTAAAAAGTACATATTATAAGTATGGCGCTGGATGTTAAAATGCAATCAGTCGTTTTAGTGCAACCGCTTTATAAAAAATACATTTTCCCTTAGGTATGTGAAAATTTCCCGTGGTAAAGAGTGACATCTGTATTTTCGCCTATAATATGTCTTATTCCTGAATGTAACAATATAACTTATATCCTAACTTTCAAATGTTCGAACATCCAAATTTTAGCTTTTAATAATATTAGTAGAATTCGGCCACTATAGCTGAGATTCCAAGGCCTCTACAGACATAAAGTCTACAGGACTTAATAACGCTTTTTCATAAGGTAGAAACCGAGCAGGAAATATTTTATTTAACATCGATGATAATATTAGGTACATTGTTTTATTTAGTTGGAATTTATTAAAACTAAATTGCTTGCGGCATCTAGAATACAGATGCATCTGTGAAAACCACCTTCCGCCTGAAGGCCAGAAATTCATCTATTTCCAAAGTTCTCACTTAGAAAAAATTTACTTTCCAAAATGACGACCTCAATCAGACAATTTGAATGGGGAAGTCATTTTTTTTTTCATTTTCTGAAAGGACCTGCTGAAAGTTGTTCAGTTTCCCCTATTTCTAGGATGCTGTCCCTCACACCCGGTATGAAGTAAATTCAGATTTAACTAAATTAGACGCATTTATCTAGAATACCACACAGCGAAATTCTAGCCGCATTTTGAATTAAAGCCAGTGCAGTTGAAATGTATTCAAACAACTGACTAAGTGACTAGCACAATATCCTATCTGTCCTATC
>JARACY010004444.1:0-26904 GCA_029255725.1 Scrobipalpa atriplicella | reverse complement strand
CAGGTTGAAATGGTATGAAAATACCCTGCAAAATGATAAGCCTATACGCTTACTCAAAGTGGATTTCGAATTTATAATTTTGCTGTCAATATGTGATACCATTATTGGTGTATATGTGGCGTGCATCGGGGCCCGTGGTGTCGTAAATCCGAAATGACATCGACAGCGTGGGATGGGACCGCGCGCGTTAAATTTATATCTCCTGCGACGTGGCATCGGCATAAAACATGTTTACGTTACAATCTGCTTTGGGTCCCAAAGGCTGAGGACATACGACAGGTCATAGATCTGTAATGTTTCAGTTACAACACTCTACTGTTGGGCTAGAGTCTTCTTTCTTGCGGAGTAGTAACTGATATACCACGTTTGGCAAGTGGTTTAATGTGCACTTTTGCCCATTGTATAGGTAAGTAAAATATTTGCATTTATATTTAAGAATTAAATTTTGGTCATAGGAACTTGTTAGAATTTTCATAGTCAGTGAAATAAAAATAACTGCAACATTTTAAAATTAACAAAGAGGAAACGAGAGAATCTCATATTATAGTATTACACTCATCCAAATAATAATCATAAGGAAGGAGTTGGCTTTTCCATCATATTACCGAAAGAGCTCTCAGGAATCACAGTTATCCATTCGTCGATCCGCAGATAAAGCATTTCAAATCTCAAAAAATATTGCGAACCGAAATGAAACTCATAAATCGAAACGAAATATTTCACGTGCCCGCATTCAGAGCATTGCGCACAACTACAGAGCGAATAGTAGAAAGGAAAGGAATAAAAGCTTTACCCTTTCTAAAAACACGTAAATAGAGGAGAGCGGAGAGCGCTCGGTTCGAATGGAGGCGCACACACGCGCACCCTTACATATGGGGAATAAACGACGTGAAATGGGAAAAAAGTTAAATATGTATGAGTGCGGGTAAATATATAAATCGGTATATAGTCGCGTTTACATAAAATAGGACGGGAGAGCGTGCGGCCGGCCGCTTCAGTCGTGCGCGGTTCGCGATACGGGACGCTCGTCCGCAGCATCCTTCATAAACACACTTCCCACGAGTTTCTCACATCCTTATCTGCTCTGAAACTGTGTACGAAGTATGTTAAACAACTTTCCCGGGATGATCCGCTAATTTGACAGTGTGTTTGTGTTGTATCTTTAAGTTTTCAAGTTTCTTTGGACACTTTGGGCTGGAGTTTCTGCAGCTTCGGTAAGCGCCGGCGAAACTTTTCAACAGTTCGTAACACGTTGTTGGCGGGATATTAAACTACGGGAATTCATTTTTTGAATGTGGAAATTTACGATTAGAAATAAAAAGGCCCATAATTTCCGGGTTCTTTTATGAAGCTTTGCGAACAGAACAAAAATATTTTTGGAGCATGTTTTTTTAATTAAAAAGAATGTGATTGATGGGTTTCAATGTGGTTTCAATAGTTGTTGTTTTAACGACTTCGACCTACTATTGTATTTAAATCAGTGATTAAAATATATTTTTTTGCTATGTATGTGTTCCATAACTTTACTATTTTTAACAAATTTTAATAGCATCACATTTTACTTATTTATACCTACTTACCTATTCTAAAATGAACTTGTACTCCATGGTGTATATGTTCCTAGGAGAAACTTGTTCAAATATCTAGTTTGGTGGGGAGAATTATCCCCTTTTCTATAACGAATTTTACTTGAATTAGCTTGATCTCACTCATGAGAACTAACGTAAGATCTAAATTTAGCAAATCAATATTCCTGGAATAGGAGCCAGGTAGACTGACTGCAACCTGCACTCTGTTTAAAAATAGAACGGCAGTCTCGCCTTTCTCCTGCCTCCTACGTCGTCAGAAATAATTACCGTCTTTCCCTCGTATCGTTGGTAACAGGATATTTCACTTCTCCAACTCTATTGCATTGGTCTATTGTGAGAAAATTAGTTTTAAACAAGCAGTTCCTTTGAACTTTTCGATTTTGTTCTATTTCTGTAATTGTGTACATTCAATGGTTAAAATGAAGACCTACATATTTTATATTTGGAATTTGCATTGAATTGAAAATAATAGGTATACTTAGATGACTACATTGAATACCTATATGAAGTTTTATAAATAAGGATGTAAAACTTAAATAAGAAAGAGACATACCTAAACTATACAGAGTGTAAAAAAAATTACTGCGTTAATTTCAACCACAATATTCTGCTCATAATACCAAACAACTTTCCCAAAGCAGAAAAATTTTAGCTCAAAAAAAAAGTACCTTTTCCATACAAAGATGCTTTCCGGGATATGCAGTTTTGTAGTGACAAGGCAAAATTTTATTACGAGCTAAAAATTTAGTGCTTTGGGAAAGTTGTTTGGTATCATCATTAGAAAATGTGGTTGAAAGGAACGCAGTACTTTTTTTACACCCTGTATTATTATATTATATAGGATCAAAGTCAGAACAATATTATAATATGTCAAATTCACCTTTTTAAATTTGAAATGCAATAAATTTGACAACGGGTTCGTTCATAGATATCCTATTCTTTATTTGGACTCCAGATTCCAGATACTAAAATTGATAAAGTTATTATTAGCTTAATTTATGTTTCCTACAATCAAGACTATTGTTTTAGCGAACTTTCAACAGGTTGTCTAATCATTATTTATTAACGACGCGTTGAAACTAAAGGTCAATCACACACCAAGAAGCGACGCAAAGAGACGTGGCGCGCACTTATCAACAGCATAATATAGAACTTTATTTACATTGCAAAAAAATGATATTTCATTGATAAAACTTGTAAATTCTGGCTTCACGCTGTCATTTCGTGGTACAGTGAGATGCATCTTCAAGCATCTTTACTTCCCGGTCTGAACAAAACACCCCTAATGAATGGCATTCCCGAAACAAAAAAAATACAACACTCTTTAAAAACATTCGAAGTAGGATATACATATATAGTACGGCTGTTAGCCGGAAAAGTTTGCAAACTGGCGTGATGGGATGAATGGGTCTCAGACTGGTTGTACACATCCTAAGGTAACTTTTGAGATATGTTGCCCTGGTGGGTACACTCTATGGTTCTGCAGGCAGGGTCGGTTAGGTTACAATATAGGAGCAATTACAGTATTTCAATTATATAGGAGTGGTGCTCGAACAAAGTTTGGAGCACACCCTGGTCAAATTCACATCGTGGTGAAAAAAATCCAAAATGGCGGAAAAAAAGATGGCCGCCATACAAAATAAAAAGTCGAATATCTCCTAAACGATGAGAGATAGATGGAGAGTGCTCGAATAAATGTTATAGGGAATGATAGTAGGTAACCTCCGGTGATCAAGAAAATCCAATATGGCGGATCCAAAATGGCGCCTGATAAAAAAATGCCCGGATCGGGCTGTAATTTGGCTGGTGAGATGTTATTGAAGTACTAATTCGATATTGATAGTTCGTTTTTCAAATCCAACGTTTTCCAATTGAATTAGTTCTTCAATAACCTCTCATTAGCCAAATTTCAGCCTGATCGGAGCATTTTTTATATCAGGCGCCATTTTGGATCCGCCATCTTCGATTTTCGTGATCACCAGAAGTTACCCACTATCATTTCCTGTAACATTTATTCGAGCACTCTCCATCTATCTCTCATCGTTTAGGAGATATTCGACTTTTTATTTTGTAGGGCGGCCATCTTGTTTTCAGCCATTTTGGATTTTTTTTACCACGATGTGAATTTTACCAGGGTGTGCTCCAAACTTTGTTCGAGCACCACTCCTATATCATTGAAATACTGTAATTGCTCCTATAGTAACCGAACCGACCCTGCCTGCAGACCCATAGAGTGTACCCACCAGGGCAACATATCTCAAAAGTTACCTTAGGACGTGTACAACTAGTCTGAGACCAATTCAACCCATCACGCGAAAGTGCAAGCTTTGTCCTGATTTTGATCGTTAACCGCCGTACTAATAGGTTGAAACCTTATTTATTTAGAACAATTTATTTGTTACGGAGTTCGACCCTGACGAAAGGGTTGGCAGCTGCCAAATTTAAATTTCGGGACTCAGTGAAAAATGCTGTGCGAAATAGGATGTAAAGTACCTATGTATGTACTCGTAGCTGGTAACACGTGTGTTTTTTTCTTAAAAGATGTAAAAAGAACTTATTTAAAGCCCTTGGTTTTACTAAAAATTAAAACTGAACAACTTTCCTTATGATGAAACAAAGAATAACTAAATATGAATAAAAAAGTATGTCAAACGACGCGATCAGACGTCTCATCTCGTCTGATCTAGGCTCGTATTTATAACGCGCTCTCAAGATTGAGAGCAATATTAAGTATGGATTTGACAGGCCGTTTTGTACTGAAATGACATTTCTGATAAGAACTCAAACTAGCTGTCACTCTTGAGAGCTGATTATAAATACGGGCCTTAGTTTCCCACGTTTCCATCTACTGGAAAGTTCGTAATCGCGGGATGTCCCGTCTCGTTCCACGTACCGTAAAACATTAGGGTACCTGTAACGGTGGTGGCCAGGGTGACATTTAAATTAGTGCGCGTCAGAATGAGGGGCAGCGGTTTGCGTGATCGCTATAGTACGTACCTGAGGCAAGGATGACATTTAAATTAGTACCCTCAGGATACCCAAACTCTAGGCCCCAGCAGATTGTGGAGTTAGTCAAACGAGCCTGACTGGATGAGGCCTTATTCAACTAGAAGAGGTAGCTTTCTTTTTGATACATAAGTATATGTCTATGTCTCGGGGAACTTCAGTTTATTATTTTACACACCTCTGCATTATTATATCAACATAATGTATCAAGGAACTTGCGTTTAAAGCAAGAAAATAATCCCAAGGGATATAAAGTTGTATGGAAATCCTTAATAGCCCAAGGGTTATTATGAGATTTGAATTTGGAATGTCATGTGAACTACTAAGAAAATAATTTTCAGAAAAAAAAAATATGGCTGTGTGTGTATTAAAACTGTTGCCACACTCGCCTTCTGTGCTTCCCGGCGAGTGTAAAAAGGCTGTATGACTAGTTATCTGTATGTGCTCTTTGCGTTGTATAAAAAAAAATAAACTAAAAAAAAGAAAACGCGGTTTGTTTTTGCAAAAGTTTTTCTTTCATTGATTTTGACTTCCATTTCGTAAATTGTCGAGTGAAATTAGTATTTTGACTCCAGAAAGACATTGTGACTAGTATTTTATCGTATTTTGTTATTTATATTGAATATGTTAAATATGAAAAATTCGTTTTTTTGGAAAAATACGTAGGTAGTGGATTGTGAACGTGAAGTGTAGTTCAGTGAGTGTGAGTTGACTTTCGGATCTGTTGCTTCTGGTATGTTTTCAATATTTATTTATCTATCAATATTATATGATCAGGTATATTTCTGAGCTTTATTATCTTACAGACGCCTGCCACCCCGTCTAAGTAATCTGTGCAGTAGGTGTGTAAAATATAGTATGCTCCTCGGGAATAAATGTGTCTTCGCCTTGGGCAGACTTGAATCCCTCGCTACATTCAGGATTCTTGTCATAATTCCCTCGCTTCGCTCAGGAATTAAAGATTTAATTCCCTCGCTGCGCTCGGGAATTAATCCTACAATCCTTCATTCCGCTCAGGATTCAATATGTTGCCCGTGACGTTAGACACTGCTTTATTCCCGCGTTGCATAATATACTATATCGTTATGGCCTGACAATCTGTCTCTAAAGTAATAATATAAATTGACTATCTTTCCCTTTAATATCGTACTTATACGGGGTGTAAGGTACAGCGTCCCGCAAACTTATAGGGGTTGCTCAGTCAACGAAACTGAACAACTACCACCAGGATTTTTTTTCAGGAAATGAAAAAAAAAATGCTTTTTCATACAAAATGACCAGGTCAATCAGACAATTTGTATGGAAAAGCAAATTTTATTTTTCATTTCCTGAAAAAAAATTCTGGTGAAAGGTAGTTGTTCAGTATCGTTGACTGAGCAACCTCTATCAGTTTGCGGGACGCTGTCCCTTACACCCGGTATAGCATGACCACTGACTAAAAATACCTAAAGAGAGAAAGACAGAGAAAGAAGAAGAGAAGGACTTATGGACCTGTTATAAGCCCTTCTCTATGGTACCTCTATGGCAGGTCTCTTTAGTTCGGGCCGTTTGCGATCTGCTCCAAATACAATTCGTATCCAAATCCTGTCCGTGAAAATTCCATATAAAACGGATTTGGATGAGTGCGAAAACTGTCATACATTTACTAGGAAGGCCACTTCGGATCAGATTCGGATTCGAATCGGATTTGGAGCAGTGCGCAAACGTTCCATCAAAGTACGATAGGTAAATGATTCAGCAGCTGTGTGGCAGTGTGTCAATAAAAAAATTCTACGTGGTGATGAAATTAAAGGATGTCCCACTTAATAATGTCCCTTTTAGGTTACACGTCCCGTGAAATGTCAACGAGCTGGGTCGTTATTAAATTACGTTATTTACCGGTGACAAAATCCCCTTTGAAGGAAAATTTGTTATTTAATAAGTATTGGTGTTAAATTGATCCCGCTGAAATCCTAAATTTCAATTTCAATTTTTCACAATTTTAATGTAATAGATTTACCTACTGTTTTGTTATTTGATATTTTTCTTAGGTTAAGTTAGTTTTAGTAAGGTTCCCACTGAAAACCAGCGCTATGGTCTTTGACTGTAGCATTATGCTGAGCTGGGAACCTATTCGGTATCGAGTAAGTGGCTATTAGGTTATTTAGTTTTTAAGTCGTCTAATTGTAACAACTATGGTACCGAATAAATGCTTTATCTATCTATCTATCTATCTAAATTGGATAAGACATTATGTTAAACTAAACA
Source organism: Scrobipalpa atriplicella (assembly GCA_029255725.1). Taxonomy (NCBI): domain Eukaryota; kingdom Metazoa; phylum Arthropoda; class Insecta; order Lepidoptera; family Gelechiidae; genus Scrobipalpa; species Scrobipalpa atriplicella. Next base: position 20,062 of record JARACY010004444.1, on the reverse strand, counting down.
AGGGTTGCAATTCGTAGTTGCAAAAATCAAGACTTAACTAATGTAAGTCTATACCTGTCATTTTCTATCATGAACAGAAGGGACAACAATTTTAGTCCAGATATTCAGACGAATTGATATACATACATACATACATACATATAATCACGCCTCACATATAATTGATATCCTCATTTTTATTTAAGCCATTTACTTATGGCTCGATTCTGATTAAAAAGTTTTAAGAATGCGCGTTATTTCGCGCTGTTTTTTCTTTATTGTCATATTATTCTGCGTATTTCTCTCTGTATACTTAGGTACACTAAACGTTTTGAATACCAATATGGGATCCCCCCCATTTAACCATACCGTTGATTTATATTAATTTTCAAGAACAACATGCAACTAAATTGTACGGTAATGGGCGCTTTTCCACTAGACGTCACGTCAACGGCAACGGCGACGGCACGGCGACGATCACGTGACAATATCTATGGGAATCGATGACATGCCGTGACGGTGCCGTGCCGGCAAGTGGAAAAGCGTGTCATATAATTTCATTGATTTTCATACATTATCTCACCTACGATATCGTCGACGGTACCGTGCCGTCGCCGTTGCCGTTGACGTGCCGTCTAGTGGAAAAGCGCCCAATAGGTTAAAATGTTTTTAATTATGTACTTATGTATTTAAAGCGATACAGGCACTTACTGGAGGTACTTTGCGGTAGTTTGCATGTTAAAATGTTTCTAAAGTGGTTTCACCGTAGCAACCTATAGTTTGCGTTGAGTTGATAGTTATGAAATCATATTTTAGATTTAGAACGTAGAAATATAAAGGTAAGAACCCGAAAGAACGTGTTTGGATGTTTTATTTTATAGCTATATGTTTCTGTTAGAATTAAGCATAGGTACTGCAGTATCCCACTCAAAAGTGAGAGATACTTAGGCCCGTATTTATAATCAGCTCTCAAGAATGACAGCGAGTTTGAGTTCGTATCAGAAATGTCATTTCAGTACAAAACGGTCTGTCAAATCCATACTTAATATTGCTCTCAATCTTGAGATTGCTTTATAAATACGTGCCTTAGTTACCCACCTGTCAATTATTTCGGTAAATGATTTTATAATAAGGGTTTAGGTATATTATGTACTTATACGCATAAAACTTTTTATAGTTCTTTTGGCACTAACTATTTTTAACGTGACTGGATTTGACAATTTTGTTTCATTCATGAGTGGAGTACTTTTACTGTGTTATATTTGAATAAAATATCATGTCGTATACATTTCCCATGTAATGTCACTTTGTCTGTTTGAAGAGGGTCAGATTAAAGGTGTAGGTATGTCTCACTTTGAGTGACTGGTAGAATCGGGTTTTATACTACTTAATTTAAAACGCATTTCTCTTTGTCTTCTACATACTTCTATAACATGCATCCTATAGAAACTACCGTAGTACGTTCATCATCCGCAACCATCAAATTGTATCTTATCTTATTTAGCCTATATCATCCCACTGCTGGGTAGGTGGCGCGACGAGCTGGATACATTTTCAAAGGACTGGCGCCTGGAGGCTCAAAATTTTTAAGTACCGTGATGTAATAGCTGTTGGTTTTCCTAAAAAATAAAAATAAAATAAATAAAATAAAATAGGGATGAGTGAAAGGAGAAGAGGGAGGCTTTTGCCCAGCAGTGGGATCAAATTGTATAAAGTCGATAAAACTATAACCACTCAAACTGAACCGGAGCTAAAAATATTTCTTAGATAGGTAAGTGTTCCGGTACTTTGAAATTATTTACAACTGAAGCTAGGTATCACCTAGGTATAATAATATAATGACTAGGTATATTATCCTCAGGTACCTACATTTTCACCAAGACACTGTTATTCCGAAGGAAAAACACATTAAACCATAGATAACACAGCTTTGTTGAAAAATAGTTTTATCTTCTTATTTTACAAATAGTGTTTACTGTTTCTCATGAGTTTCACTTTGTCAATAATTTTCCTGAAAAGCTTTTATACTGACCTATATTATAGACGAATCGAAACGTATACGTGTATACTTTCGAATGTAGATCTTCCATTAGCAAAGCCCAGTGGGAGTAGGAAAATTTGGAGCGTATCGGATATTTTTATTTTGTTTTCGTAGATAAAAGTCTAAACATTAGATATTTAAATATATATTTATGAACTCTCAACTTACGTAAGATTAGAATCAAAATAATGTAGTAGGTACCTGCATTTAGGTATTATACCTATATACCTACATATTAAAAAATCTCTGTATAAAAAACACTGTCATATTTTTTAAAGGGTACATAATTTTTTTATTTAATTCATGGAAAAATCTCAAAGCATAATATACAGAGTTCAATATAATAGCATTAAAACAATTTTGATTTTTCGATGTCTGCTAATTTTTTTTTTAATAAGTATGTTTTTCTGTATTTCTTTCCAAAGCAATCGCAAAAAGTATCAAAAACACATCACAAAGAATATTTCTTGTGACACATTATTCATTACAAAAACCACCAGCAAGGACAATTAAATTTCCTGTGTAATTAATTTAAATTGAAACCGAATTCACTTTCCAAGACCGCAACCCGCAACGGTGCTGAGATGAGGAAAAAAATGTCCGTAATAAATGTTTTACTTTGAACATTCCCACCACGGGACCGTTTTACCGCAGATATTGGAAAATGAAGAGAGGTTTCTGTTTCCATTAATGAATTTCTATTATTCTTATACTATTTTTCACCATGGGGGGGTATATCGGGGGGGGGGGGGGGGGGCACAACACAAGTATAAATGCTTCTAAGTATGTACTGCGATGGAACCTCTACAGTACAAATAAACACCGTTCTGGGGGGGGGGGGGGCACGTACCCCCGTGCCCCCCCTGAATCCGCCCTTGAATGTATGAATAGGATATTTGATGAAGAAACGTTGACTAATCTCTACGGATTAATGATATAGCATAACTAAATATCCTTACGTAGCTTTTATTGGGTCTATAACATTTTACGAGTATGCTGATTCGGCGCTATGTAATTTATGTCCGTTAATTAGGAGGCTTTGCTTGTTTTCAGATTATCATATTTATCATTGCGTTGTATTTTTTTTAAATAACAATATTTAAAGACCTGAGGAGTAATAACTAGGTAGATTGTCAAGAACTCTAGAATATAACTTATTAAGGTCTAATACAATTAGGAAGTCTTGTAGCTAGATCTAGAAAAAAATCTATTTTAAATATTCAAGGTCATATATCTCAAGGCATTTCTACAGCGGTGTTTTTATATCGCTGCTTCCTCTCAATATTCCTCGAAGAGCGATATTACGAGAAAATATTGAATGTCGATTCCCCTCGGAGCGCCTAATGAGCTCCATTCAAAAATCAATAGACTTGGTTCACTGTAATTATTATTTTATATTGCTCGGTCTTAAGGCTATTAATTTTTTTGTACTTTTTCGTATTTCAAATACAATTTAATATTTTTTTTAGTTGACTACTAAATATAAGTATAAGTTGTTTATTTGTAGCCATTTTGGTTTGAAGGCCACTAAACAAATTAAGGCCCGTATTTATAATCAGCTCTCAAGAGTGACAGCGAGTTTGAGTTCGTATCAGTAATGGTCATTTCAGTACAAAACGGTCTGTCAAATCCATACTTAATATTGCTCTCAATCTTGAGATCGCTTTATAAATACAAGCCTAAGTACACAAAAACAGAATATTATTACTAGACTTAGAGATAATTATAACGCCTTCTAAGGGTTTGTTCACACCGGCAAAAGCGTTGCGACGCAACGCGCACTTTTGAAGAGTGTGACACAATATAGGTAGAACGTCTTCTACCTACTATTTAGATAGACATTTCATTGAGAGAACTCCTAGATTCTGCCTGTCACTTCGTGGTACGATTACCTAAGCATTTTCAAGCAACTTTGCGCCGCGTCTTGTCGTGCCGCTTCCCGGTGTGAAGTGGCCCTAACTCTATTAGTTAGAAATTAGAATTTCATCAAAATAATCCACTGTGATACACAGATTTGATAATAATTTGCGATATTGATTGCAGGATAGAAAGTGCTCGGTGATAGGATTTCTGATTGGAAATTATCGCTGGCACGGTAATTTAAATTAACCGTTCATTTAATACCTTAGGAATTCTTATTAAGGTGTTTCAATATTTCACATAATTATGAACTTTTAAAAAATATCCATCTTGTCTTCCCAGAAAGTCTATGACTGATATAAATAGTTTGTTGTAAATAACAAGTCTTGTTTTTATGTTAAGTATAAAGTGGTTAAGAATATCAGCGGTCAGGTTAAAAAAAAATATATATCCACTTTTTGTCTTAGCATTAAGTTGACTGATACTTAGGCTCGTATTTATAAAGCGATCTCAAGATTGAGAGCAATATTAAGTATAGATTTGACAAGTCGTTTTGTACTGAAATGACATTTCTGATACGAACTCAAACTCGCTGTCACTCTTGAGAGCTGATTATAAATACGGGCCTCAAATGATTTGTGAGAAACCCATAAAAACTTTTCTGTTATTATGTTAAGTATAACTAAATTATCAGGTGTGCTTAAATAAAAAATAGAATTTGCTGGCCAACTTTTGTACCTTTTACTTTCAATTACTTTGTCAACGCTTTAAAACAAGTCCTAAACAGAAAACGTAATAATTTATTCCAAACTAATATATAGGGTCTTATGTAATTGAAAGGCTGAGAGCAATAAAGTGCCAAACTTCGTCGTATACTTTAATATCGGTCCGGAGCGGCCGAGTAATTCTGACTGCTTTTCGAAATGGCTGCCATTTCTGCCGCACACTTTGTATTGTGCTTTAGAAAGTGATTTATTTACGTCTCTTTACTTTGAGGTTCTTGATATATATAAAAAAACGAAATAAATAAGCCTCATGAAGTCATAACTTATTATAAGGAACAAATTATGAATTTTCTTGTATCCAATATATAAATGACATCTTGGTTTTATTGTTCTTGGGATGATTTTAGATAAAAATCGAATCCTTTTTTTTGTTACAGGTACATAAAAAATGATGCCCATCGTGTTGCTAGTCGTTTTAGGTAAGTACCTTTTTCAGTATAACGCTATAAAAATGATTAACCCGAATAGTCTACAAATTAAAATGATTGTTCTCTTTCTGGCACTGACGCTGCCTACCGCAACAACGTGTGGCCCAAAAATGTCCGTTTTGATCTGTACGAGACATGTGGCTTGTAGTACACAATACAATTAGTAAATAAACAAATTACGTTACCTACAAATTCTTCGTGAGACTGACGCGCTTGTGTCAAAGTTTATGTAGGGGGCAGGTATCTTCTCGCATACTGATAAGGGTTGCTCAGCTCAGTCAATAAAACTGAATAATTTTTAAATGCTTTCAGGTAGTTAAAAGAATTCTTGAATTCCGCATACAAGTTGTCATATTGCATGAAGAAATCAAGTTTTTTTTATTCCTGAAAGAATTTCCAGGTGAAAATTAATCAGTTTTGTTAACTGAGCGTTCTCTATTAGTTCACTGGAAACTGACAACCATTTTTCACACACAATCCCCGACGCACCGTGCCACTGCTCTATCTCATAAAAACTATTTTATTAGGCAGGCTATGTGCCTTCTTTTCCACTTTTTTGGTTAATAAAAAAGGGTAATTGCTAAAAGGCTTTTTCGAAACTCATCAACCGCTGTGAGTTAATTCCCTGTCAGATGTGTAAAGCCTCTTTCACCGGCAGCCGCTTATAAAAATCCCTTTTAAAAAAGAAGGTGGCTTCATCCCTCAGTTTACCGACGGCAATATTGGTCAAGTCAACTTGGCTCTCTCAACATATTAATTGGTTGATGTTTCTTTCAATAGCTTTTTTTAACTACTTAAAATGAGGATTAAAGTAGAGAATAATATGCAAAAGCAAATAAATGTATAAGCAAATGAATGTGTATTATTTTGTATAAAATTCAGTTTTAGTTTTGTACCGAGGAAACATTTAATTGGTTAACGTGTGAAAATGATTATGCTTTTGATGAATAATTTTATATCAATTGTTCATTAAAAAGACGGTGCTACATACCTATATAGCCTGACCAGTAGTGACTAAGAAGATCTATCATAGAGATACCATAGAGAAGTGCTTAAGTATAGGAAGGTAGGAAGTCCATAAGTCCTTCTCATATTCTATGTTCTGTCTTTCTCTCTTCAGTCTATTTAATCAGTGGTCATGCTATATACCTACAATATTCATTAGTAGCGTATTCTATTGGCGACCAATTTCATTCGCAGCTACAATAACGTATTGCTCCTCACGCTTTTCCCTAGAGCTATAATATCCTCTCACAACAAATATTAGCTTTTGTCCTTTAGCGCTCCCACCATTTGTACGAAAAAGAGATCTATTTGCTTCCATCAGTTGAATAAAACTAAAATAAAATTGCAGTTCATAAGAGTTAGTTCACTTAGTTTAGTGAAAATATTTTTAAATATATTTTTTTACTTCTGTTTAATCAGTTCAAACAGATTACATATCGAACAGCAGAAAATGTATTAATTACTTCCACATAGCATTTTTTTTATTAGAATTTTCCACTTACATTTCAACCTACACGTTTGTGATTCCATATTCGAAAATAAACAGCGGAAAAACACCGGAACTCCGTAAAAAGTAATGTTTATGTTGTTAATTAATTACCTGTAGCAATGTTTACCGGAACGAGTGCACGTATGATGGAAAAGAATTTATTGCGTAAAGTAAACATTACTACCTAAGTAAATAATAGGATAATGGATAGAAGGAAATTACTACTTATTTTTCTTTTTATATGTACTAAGACAATTTAAATGATTACCATTTTATTAAAATAATTTATATTCAAGTAAAATGTTTAGCGTGAAAGGCTCTATGGCCTTTCAGATTAATGTGGAAGAACACGAAACGCATCGGTTCGTTCGTGAAGTGATTATCACAGAATAGAAGAAGTCGCTGGGACAGATAAAAATATTTCATTATCTTAGGCTCGTATTTATAAAGCGATCTCAAGTCTGAGAGCAATATTAAGTGTGGATTTGACAGACCGTTTTGTACTAATATGACATTTCTGATTCAAACTCAAACTCGCTGTCACTCTTGAGAGCTGATTATAAATACGGGCCTTATTCTGCCAAGTACGTAGATAGGCCGGTCGGTCCGATAAAACTTTGGTATCAGTAATTTAACAACCTAATAGGTTCATGTTATCACCACTACCATCTTTTCCGTAAAATCAACTTTGTTGAGCAAATAATAATTTAATGGAGGGCATATGGAAGAAAAGTTAGTTTTGTTGTTGATGAAACTTATAAGTGTCGTTAATGTATAAGTTTTGGAAGGTAGGCACGTTAAGTTAGATAACTTTACTTGGTCAATATGTACTGGTGTAGTATGATAAAATAAAACACGAAAAAATTCAAAGAAAAAAAAAAAACTTGCGTTAGTGAACGAACGTATTGTTTTTTTTTTAAATTAGAAATGAGTTTGCTCTTGACTCTAGACACAAGACTCAGGGATGATAATGACAGAGTCGACGATGCAGCGAGCTCATCCAGAAGATGCCTGTTATGGCATTAGCACTCTCACCACTGATTTAAGAAGTGTCGCTAGCGTTACTCTTCTGTGATTCTCACACACAGACGGAACCAAGGTGCTCGCGAGCGGGACGCCTACCACCACCGCTTTGTTGGGATCGTTCAGCTGAACTTATTCATAGACAAGCCTGTGTTGCCATGCCATTACCCGGGGTGCATCAGTAGGAAGTAGATTCCATCCCCTCTACAGTTTAATGTAAATGTTATTCTCATAGAAGGTTAAATTAACGGTGGAAGTATTAAAAACATGCTCACCCTTGCTGCAAATTGCCGCTCCATTCCACGTTCAACGTTCTGCAAAAATTATTCGTTAAAATAAAGGCCTCTGTGGTCATATCACTGAGCCATGAGCTCTCGATCCGAAGCTCGCGGGTTCAATTTCCATGGAGGGAATACAAAGTTGATACAGATCGAAGTGGGATTTGTCCTAGTTTGGTTACCTATACAGTCAAGAAAGAGAGTGCGCTACCTAAGATAATTTCTTATAAGGGCTTATAAACTCTGACACCCGGGTTTATTGGGTGATTCATTCTTTTTTTGTTTACCCTATTGTTGGTTGGTGGAGAATGCCGCGTGTCATAATAAGCCTGCCCTTTGTTAATTGTGCAATAAAGTTTAATAAATGAATACATAATCTACTCTACTCGATAAACGTTTTTTTTGTGGGTAAAATTAAAAGTGAGATAATTTTAAAAACATGCTTACGTTGGCTGGGACAAATTGCCACTCCGCGCTGAACGTTTTTCCGCAAAAACAATTCGTTAAACCAGCTTTTTCCAAATTTATTGCCACTTTAGCCACCAAAGTGGGTAGAGAATGTAATTATTTTCCTAGGTAGATATACAACTTTTTCTCCCATATGTGTAAAAGAATTTATGGTAAAAAGAGAAAACAAAAAGTACTTGGAAGTAGGTAGTTGTAATAGAATAACACACACCTACTTATACTATACCCAAAAATCTATGATGATAGCTGCAACACATGTAATTTCTATGGATTTCAGATACATTTTCTTTTGTTTTCCTTCTGAATGGCATCTGTTGCAACTACCATCCTAAATTTTACAGAGATAGACAAATTTTTATGGTTTCGTAGTCAACTAGGATTACCACAGGTATCATTTACAAGATTTCAAAATTTACAAATAATATTCACGCAAAATCTAGAGTAGGTAGATAGAAAAAGTATAAAATAAGATAAGTAAATGTTAAAGCAATTTCATTGAAAGAGCACTTAGTTAAATAAATACATTATCGTATAGAGAGCGAAATTTGATTCAAGCGCCCTTTAGCGTGATCAGATGCGAACGTGCGTTTATTTATATATACAGGGTGTTAAAATAAAGATGAAAGAATCCTGATCGTGTTAGTGAGCACAAGAAAGGAGTCCAATACGGTATCTCGACGCACGCTATCTTGAAAACACTTTTACGTCAACAAAATGTACGGCATCTCGACGCACGTTATCTCGAAAACACTCGTATCATATGGGTTTATTAACTGAGTTTTTTTTTAAAGTAATAGGTATATTTTATTTAGATTAAAAACACAAAATAAAAATAGTGGATTCTAGAAAGTGCCTTAGACATGCGATAGTTCAGTTAAGAGATGCAGCACGAATCACTGAGATTAATCTTTTTTCGTCAACAACAAAGCAATCAAATCAAAGTTTTCGTCTTTAAAACAAAAAATATACTCTATTCTATTCTATAAGTTCAATAACAGAGTAAAATCTTTTATCCAATAAAAGGTTTGTTAAGTATATGAATAATGTTTATATAGAGCAAAGATATAGGTAGTTCACATCTGACAATACTTTAACTATCTGTTAGATACTATTGGTAGCGAGATGTCAAATGTGATATGACCTATTACTTTGACTCTAGTAGGTATAACACCCTATATAACACAATACAGGAGGTTTTGCGTTAGGTGTACTCTCTACAGAGGTGGAGTGATTTCCAATAATACGTTCTCGCTCGGAAATGAGTTTACTGAGCTCCTGGGACACGGCGGGAGCCAGCACACTTATTCTGACAGCATTTTTATTGTGATCGCTTATGTCATTGTTCTATATCACTAGCAGAGATTTCCTTGGTTAATTTTAGATTTTTGAAGCGACATCAGCCATGAGTGTTTGCACCCAAAAAAAAAAAACGGAAAATAAAAAAGAATTCAAAGGATTGCGTATTTTTATATTTGGGGAAATTACGAGACCGAAGGCATCGCAGGTTCCTCTACCTCATCTACAGAATTTATAGAATGCCCAGGAAATGAACCAGCTGGTTACATTCTATGACGTTTTTTATCGTTTCCATTCTAGCATTAAAAATTTGTAGAATTTACACATAAGTTCGGCTGAAATCGGCATGTGCCTTCCCCCAGGCGGGGCAGAATTTTATTATTTTCAATTGGATTTTATGTAGGTATCTACCCAGTGAGGTACATTTAGTTTAGAATCGGAAATTATCTGGTAATAAGGCTGTATAGAGACAGATTTATAAGGAAATAGATTTCCGGTGGAAGGGCAAACGTCCGGCCCAGTCGAGCTAAGCAGCGGCGAGATAAAGGAGAGGAAATAATGTGGAAAGCTCTGTCTATATAAATATTTCTTTGTTTGTTTTTTGGTATTGCTTGATAAAACAGCAATAAGATTTTTGCTTGATTTTTGCTTGAAATATATATTGTATGTTTTGACGTGGTATTGGATCTACTGTACGCTGTACTTTAGACAACGGCCTTACAGGCTTGCCTGTGGATAAGTCCGGCAGATTTTTTTAGAACCACCTTTTTAGTAACTTCCACTGGAGTCTAGATAAGATAAATAAGCATTTTATGCGGTATCAGTAATACAATCAGACAACTTAAAAACTAAATAGCCTAATAGTTACAGCAGATACCGAAAAGGTTACCTATTCAGCATAATGCTCCAGTCAAAGACTGTAGCGCTGGTTTTCAGTAGGTACCTTACTAAGCTAACTTAACCTATAATCAAACAGCTAGGTAGCTGCGTTACTTGAGTAATCATCATGAGCTAACGCATCGCATAAAATATGAAGGTTATCAAAAACATTCACCAATAAAATTCACTTCACAAAACATAAATCTGCCAGAAATGAATGCCTAGTGCCACAACCAGCGTGTTGTGGTTAATTCACACTCACGAATGTGTTTTTAATGAGGGGGTACTTAAAAACCTATTCAGGGGCACAAAATGTTCGGCGAACGACGGCGAACAGAGACCATAACTTGTTACGAGTCTGGTGCGGCTTTAAGTGTGATAGCTTACTTCCTTTTTCAGTCATGTCTTACTATTCATGTAGTAACGGGTTAGAATAGCATAGCCCCTTAACTTTCCGTAGCTGTTGTAAAAGGTTACTAAGGGACAAATTCTAGGAAATGGGAAATAGTATTCTTTTTTCGAATAAAACTTGCACTGAGTTTGCCGATTCGCCTGGCAAGTGTGATAAATATGGGATACACCCCTTTGGCCTTCCCATATTCTGATTAATGATAGTAAAACAGCAGATATTTCTTTAGTTTTCTGCTTTGTATAAATATATAACAAAATTTTACTAGGAAGTCCATGGGTTTGCCTAGATCTTGAACTTTATTAGGAATTAAGTATTGGCGTCTACTATTTAATATACTTTCGCAAATATGGTATAAATATTAATTTTACAAACTTAGTTCTGAACTAATTAAATATCTGTCTCTGCCTGTAGGTGTTTTTGTAGAGAACGACCTAATTAATTATATAAATACTTAATTAACCTACACGTGAACGATTAGTATTACGTTGCTACGTGGAATTATATACACACACACACACACACACACACACACACACACACACATGTTTTATGTTTTAAAAATATAAATGAGACTCATTGACCTCACAGTCAAACTGCGTAGGTAAGCAGTTTTGTGGGGCTATCGTTATAGATTAAGAGATTATTGTAAATGAGTAATAAATAAATACAATACACACGTGAGTTACAAACTGGTATCTTTAAATGTTAAGTAATCCAATAGGGAAGAGCGAGCCATTCCCACTACAAGTATCTACCATGATTACTTAACGGCCTTGTAATTGTTAAAATTGTTTAAAAATAAAAAAAACCTTTTTTTTTACATATATTATTCTAACAATTATTTTCATAGAATCTGTTAGAATCTGTTTTCTGCTATTGTAGTGTAGGTATGTAAAAATATGTATAGTATTCCTTTTTGTCTGAAACCCGTTTTAATTCTAAATTAAAGGAAGTCACCGAAAATATGAATCCTTAATGAAAGAAAAAAAAACTATTTAAATAAGTTTCTGTTTGTAGTTTATGTTAAGATAAAGTACATTTCACGTATCTCGCGAACGCAAATAAAGTCTTTAAAATGCATTATGCATCATGTCGCATAAAAAAGCAAATATTTGACAAAGATATACAATTTCTCTAAAAGAAAATGCAGTTTATGGAAAAAATAGAAGAAATTTTCTTGGCATTTCTCTGTTTAGCTTAGGAGTTTACTAAACGATCTTTTAAATGTCTCCACGACGCCTTTATAAGGCATTTAAAGAATCTCTACTAAGAATCTCTGGTTAATAAAAACAAAGTAGGACATATTTCTGAACGTTTTCCTTATAAAAACGCCCAGGGCTATTCGGAGCGTTGATATTCGTTTTTATTTTGCCGCCATAATATCGCTGTATTTTATTTCAATATTCTACTTTTTATCACGCTTTCGTAAATTCATTATTATGATTTCAATCACAGAGCTGGATGTTGAAAATAATCTGCATCCAAGGGAGAAAATCTTGTCATAAAAAAAAACACTTTGCGCCACTAAGCCACAGTAGTAAAAGGTAGTAAGTAAATAAGGAAATATCTCTAAGAAAAATACCATCAACTGAAAAAAAAAAATCGTTTGTGTAAAACATACTACTTTTTCATTTTGTAAATTATCAATTAACAATTTTTTCGCAACGTAAGTAATTTAACGTATAGAAAATTTTGTACATTAAAACTCGTAGATGCTGATTAATGATGGTTTCATTTTGCTGACTTAGTATTACTTTTCTCACATTATTATTTAAATAACGTGTAACAAAGACGGTTGCCTTAATAAAAACAAAGTGGGAGATATTTTTGAACGTCCCTCCTTAAGGCCTCGCCGGGAGCGACCCTAAACGTTTGACATTTGTTTTTATTAAGGCGCAGTGACAAATCGCTGGGAGCCGCTGACGATTCTCTCTCTGCCTCTAATTTACTTATGTTTGTTTAGAGGGAGTGAAAGGGCAGATGCCTACTTATTAAATTGAGAAGACAATGATGTGAGAAACGTTGAGCAAGTATTCATACAGATCGATACTAAAATTAGTACGTAACATGGAGATATCACTTTTAGAATAGCTGAAATAAATTCATAATTCATTTTAATTCATAATTCATTGCAATACAAGTACATTTAAAAAGGACTTAATACAAAAAATATGTCTGGTACATGCAGGGCATATCAAAGTCTAAGAGAAGATGCTATTTAGCATTAATAACATATTTGTCATAATTTACAATAAAAAAAATACCGTCCATAAAATAAATAAAATACTGTCAATTAGGTTGGTATTTACTAACTTTCACAGTTGATGAAATTCAATGTAATATAACCTATAAAATAAACCAACCTGAATTAGAAAAAATGTTTACTTGGTTTTACAAAAGAAAATTCAAAAGCATCGCAATAGGGCGTAGGAGAATGAACCTTATTTAGTGAAATTGTATCCTTTGATCTGATAAATACCTAGATCAGATAGGAATACTGGTAGAAATTCGATTTAAGCGAAATGTATAAAGGTTGCTTGTGATTTTAAATTAAACATAGGTATTTGATCCTATAAATTTTGGTACAAATTTAGTTACGTAAAAGAATTTTTTGTCTACTACAGAACGAATGTTTCGGTTTAGTGAACAAGCGGCATTTTCCGGGTAATTCGATAATGTTGGCAACTGAAATGGATACACACACATACCCAACACAATACACACAATTTATGTCGTAAAAATTATGACTGCGCGTTTTGCTCAACACAAATGGAATGTAATTTACTTGTGTAGTTAAATTTTTCAGGATGTGGCTAGTATTTTCAGTAGGAATAATTTATATTTTAATATTTTTTTTACGGATTCGATTCGTACGAAGTTGTGTTTTCATCTACGTTTTCATACATCATCCAATCTAAACCCTTTTAGGGCTAAAACACACCAGCGTCACGTTCCGAGTAGCCGTATAAAAGATACTATTAGATGTATAAGGTCGTAATTTTGTATTTAAATAAAATTATTCTAGTTTATATCTGTTTCTTATCTGATTATTGTTCTGTTTCTACACATATGATTGTGACTTGTATACTGGATCAGGCAGTTTGTACATTTAACTTTACAACGAAAATCACCAGTACCTACTTAAAGTCTAGACCTTAGCTAGACCCGTCAGACCCATGTTAGACCTGACATGAACGAACGAAAGCAGGTATGGCCGCCCCGACCCGTCAGAATCCAATTAGGACGCCAAATAAAAGAAACATTGCAGCAAAACCGGATATAACCAGTTTTTCGCGACTACTTTGTGAACCTATTTCACTCTATGTTTTACGAGAGTTTAGGTTGTATTTGGCATTTGTTCGTTAAAGAATTGTGTGCATCGTTTGTAGTAGATACGAGTTGTAGTAGATGTAATCAAATCGTCTGGTGCCATTTCTGTAAAGGCAAACACCGTCCAAACGCTACAACCGCTACAAGCTACTCGTACGACCGTAGCAGCGTGTTCTACGCCGTAGCACAACAATATTAAAGTTGCTGCAATTTGCAATATTTACAAAAAAAATTGATTTGTTATTTGAAATAGATTTTTTTATCATGATCTCTTATTGCAGAAGGCCAATAGATAACAGAGAAAACAGAGACGGCATAGTTGCCTTCCGCTTGAATAAATGACGCAGTCGAGTCATGGGTCGCGTTATTTTTTCATATCTAAATGAGGGTAGACGCGAAAATAAATGGCTGTCCTGTGTCCTTACCAGCGGACCTGTCAAGCTCAGGCCATGCCAAACAGAGTGGACTCCTGAATCTTTGATGTGAGGTGCTATTAAGGTCTGGGGTATTTGCGAAGGTTATCTCTAATGGGGAGATGACAGCGAAAGGGTTGGAAATTCAATTTCCTCGGAGTCGTTTTTATTTTGCCGCCATAATATCGCTGTATTTTATTTCAATATTCTACTTTTTATCACGCTTTCGTAAATTCATTATTATGATTTCAATCACAGAGCTGGATGTTGAAAATAATCTGCATCCAAGGGAGAAAATCTTGTCATAAAAAAAAACACTTTGCGCCACTAAGCCACAGTAGTAAAAGGTAGTAAGTAAATAAGGAAATATCTCTAAGAAAAATACCATCAACTGAAAAAAAAAATCGTTTGTGTAAAACATACTACTTTTTCATTTTGTAAATTATCAATTAACAATTTTTTCGCAACGTAAGTAATTTAACGTATAGAAAATTTTGTACATTAAAACTCGTAGATGCTGATTAATGATGGTTTCATTTTGCTGACTTAGTATTACTTTTCTCACATTATTATTTAAATAACGTGTAACAAAGACGGTTGCCTTAATAAAAACAAAGTGGGAGATATTTTTGAACGTCCCTCCTTAAGGCCTCGCCGGGAGCGACCCTAAACGTTTGACATTTGTTTTTATTAAGGCGCAGTGACAAATCGCTGGGAGCCGCTGACGATTCTCTCTCTGCCTCTAATTTACTTATGTTTGTTTAGAGGGAGTGAAAGGGCAGATGCCTACTTATTAAATTGAGAAGACAATGATGTGAGAAACGTTGAGCAAGTATTCATACAGATCGATACTAAATTAGTACGTAACATGGAGATATCACTTTTAGAATAGCTACTAAATCTTTTATCTCTTTGAATTGATTTTGAAGTAAAAATGACTGTTAATATCAGGAAAAAAATCTCATGCTTTAGCAATATTGGTTCCTCGGAAGAGTTACTTCTTCAGCGATCGTCAACAATTTTGTTCTTTTTTTTATTCGTAAACTAGAAAAATAATGTATGTTTATACTCTTCTATATCGTGTAAACTCAAAACGCTACAGTTGCCTGTAGTGTAGAGATTGTTTGAAATAAGCAAGTATTTATGACCTACCCACCTAACAGACAGTTTAGTAACGGGCAAGTGGCTTGGGCTATTGAAACCAAATACGCCTATTTCCAAATCCTTTTTTAAATTGGACGTTATCCTCGATCGAAAATATCACACTAATTTCATAAAAACGACTCCGAGGAAATTGAATTTCCAACCCTTTCGCTGTCATCTCCCCATTAGAGATAACCTTCGCAAATACCCCAGACCTTAATAGCACCTCACATCAAAGATTCAGGAGTCCACTCTGTTTGGCATGGCCTGAGCTTGACAGGTCCGCTGGTAAGGACACAGGACAGCCATTTATTTTCGCGTCTACCCTCATTTAGATATGAAAAAATAACGCGACCCATGACTCGACTGCGTCATTTATTCAAGCGGAAGGCAACTATGCCGTCTCTGTTTTCTCTGTTATCTATTGGCCTTCTGCAATAAGAGATCATGATAAAAAAATCTATTTCAAATAACAAATCAATTTTTTTTGTAAATATTGCAAATTGCAGCAACTTTAATATTGTTGTGCTACGGCGTAGAACACGCTGCTACGGTCGTACGAGTAGCTTGTAGCGGTTGTAGCGTTTGGACGGTGTTTGCCTTTACAGAAATGGCACCAGACGATTTGATTACATCTACTACAACTCGTATCTACTACAAACGATGCACACAATTCTTTAACGAACAAATGCCAAATACAACCTAAACTCTCGTAAAACATAGAGTGAAATAGGTTCACAAAGTAGTCGCGAAAAACTGGTTATATCCGGTTTTGCTGCAATGTTTCTTTTATTTGGCGTCCTAATTGGATTCTGACGGGTCGGGGCGGCCATACCTGCTTTCGTTCGTTCATGTCAGGTCTAACATGGGTCTGACGGGTCTAGCTAAGGTCTAGACTTTAAGTAGGTACTGGTGATTTTCGTTGTAAAGTTAAATGTACAAACTGCCTGATCCAGTATACAAGTCACAATCATATGTGTAGAAACAGAACAATAATCAGATAAGAAACAGATATAAACTAGAATAATTTTATTTAAATACAAAATTACGACCTTATACATCTAATAGTATCTTTTATACGGCTACTCGGAACGTGACGCTGGTGTGTTTTAGCCCTAAAAGGGTTTAGATTGGATGATGTATGAAAACGTAGATGAAAACACAACTTCGTACGAATCGAATCCGTAAAAAAAATATTAAAATATAAATTATTCCTACTGAAAATACTAGCCACATCCTGAAAAATTTAACTACACAAGTAAATTACATTCCATTTGTGTTGAGCAAAACGCGCAGTCATAATTTTTACGACATAAATTGTGTGTATTGTGTTGGGTATGTGTGTGTATCCATTTCAGTTGCCAACATTATCGAATTACCCGGAAAATGCCGCTTGTTCACTAAACCGAAACATTCGTTCTGTAGTAGACAAAAAATTCTTTTACGTAACTAAATTTGTACCAAAATTTATAGGATCAAATACCTATGTTTAATTTAAAATCACAAGCAACCTTTATACATTTCGCTTAAATCGAATTTCTACCAGTATTCCTATCTGATCTAGGTATTTATCAGATCAAAGGATACAATTTCACTAAATAAGGTTCATTCTCCTACGCCCTATTGCGATGCTTTTGAATTTTCTTTTGTAAAACCAAGTAAACATTTTTTCTAATTCAGGTTGGTTTATTTTATAGGTTATATTACATTGAATTTCATCAACTGTGAAAGTTAGTAAATACCAACCTAATTGACAGTATTTTATTTATTTTATGGACGGTATTTTTTTTATTGTAAATTATGACAAATATGTTATTAATGCTAAATAGCATCTTCTCTTAGACTTTGATATGCCCTGCATGTACCAGACATATTTTTTGTATTAAGTCCTTTTTAAATAAAATACTGTCAATTAGGTTGGTATTTACTAACTTTCACAGTTGATGAAATTCAATGTAATATAACCTATAAAATAAACCAACCTGAATTAGAAAAAATGTTTACTTGGTTTTACAAAAGAAAATTCAAAAGCATCGCAATAGGGCGTAGGAGAATGAACCTTATTTAGTGAAATTGTATCCTTTGATCTGATAAATACCTAGATCAGATAGGAATACTGGTAGAAATTCGATTTAAGCGAAATGTATAAAGGTTGCTTGTGATTTTAAATTAAACATAGGTATTTGATCCTATAAATTTTGGTACAAATTTAGTTACGTAAAAGAATTTTTTGTCTACTACAGAACGAATGTTTCGGTTTAGTGAACAAGCGGCATTTTCCGGGTAATTCGATAATGTTGGCAACTGAAATGGATACACACACATACCCAACACAATACACACAATTTATGTCGTAAAAATTATGACTGCGCGTTTTGCTCAACACAAATGGAATGTAATTTACTTGTGTAGTTAAATTTTTCAGGATGTGGCTAGTATTTTCAGTAGGAATAATTTATATTTTAATATTTTTTTTACGGATTCGATTCGTACGAAGTTGTGTTTTCATCTACGTTTTCATACATCATCCAATCTAAACCCTTTTAGGGCTAAAACACACCAGCGTCACGTTCCGAGTAGCCGTATAAAAGATACTATTAGATGTATAAGGTCGTAATTTTGTATTTAAATAAAATTATTCTAGTTTATATCTGTTTCTTATCTGATTATTGTTCTGTTTCTACACATATGATTGTGACTTGTATACTGGATCAGGCAGTTTGTACATTTAACTTTACAACGAAAATCACCAGTACCTACTTAAAGTCTAGACCTTAGCTAGACCCGTCAGACCCATGTTAGACCTGACATGAACGAACGAAAGCAGGTATGGCCGCCCCGACCCGTCAGAATCCAATTAGGACGCCAAATAAAAGAAACATTGCAGCAAAACCGGATATAACCAGTTTTTCGCGACTACTTTGTGAACCTATTTCACTCTATGTTTTACGAGAGTTTAGGTTGTATTTGGCATTTGTTCGTTAAAGAATTGTGTGCATCGTTTGTAGTAGATACGAGTTGTAGTAGATGTAATCAAATCGTCTGGTGCCATTTCTGTAAAGGCAAACACCGTCCAAACGCTACAACCGCTACAAGCTACTCGTACGACCGTAGCAGCGTGTTCTACGCCGTAGCACAACAATATTAAAGTTGCTGCAATTTGCAATATTTACAAAAAAAATTGATTTGTTATTTGAAATAGATTTTTTTTATCATGATCTCTTATTGCAGAAGGCCAATAGATAACAGAGAAAACAGAGACGGCATAGTTGCCTTCCGCTTGAATAAATGACGCAGTCGAGTCATGGGTCGCGTTATTTTTTCATATCTAAATGAGGGTAGACGCGAAAATAAATGGCTGTCCTGTGTCCTTACCAGCGGACCTGTCAAGCTCAGGCCATGCCAAACAGAGTGGACTCCTGAATCTTTGATGTGAGGTGCTATTAAGGTCTGGGGTATTTGCGAAGGTTATCTCTAATGGGGAGATGACAGCGAAAGGGTTGGAAATTCAATTTCCTCGGAGTCGTTTTTATGAAATTAGTGTGATATTTTCGATCGAGGATAACGTCCAATTTAAAAAAGGATTTGGAAATAGGCGTATTTGGTTTCAATAGCCCAAGCCACTTGCCCGTTACTAAACTGTCTGTTAGGTGGGTAGGTCATAAATACTTGCTTATTTCAAACAATCTCTACACTACAGGCAACTGTAGCGTTTTGAGTTTACACGATATAGAAGAGTATAAACATACATTATTTTTCTAGTTTACGAATAAAAAAAAGAACAAAATTGTTGACGATCGCTGAAGAAGTAACTCTTCCGAGGAACCAATATTGCTAAAGCATGAGATTTTTTTCCTGATATTAACAGTCATTTTTACTTCAAAATCAATTCAAAGAGATAAAAGATTTAGTAGCTATTCTAAAAGTGATATCTCCATGTTACGTACTAATTTTAGTATCGATCTGTATGAATACTTGCTCAACGTTTCTCACATCATTGTCTTCTCAATTTAATAAGTAGGCATCTGCCCTTTCACTCCCTCTAAACAAACATAAGTAAATTAGAGGCAGAGAGAGAATCGTCAGCGGCTCCCAGCGATTTGTCACTGCGCCTTAATAAAAACAAATGTCAAACGTTTAGGGTCGCTCCCGGCGAGGCCTTAAGGAGGGACGTTCAAAAATATCTCCCACTTTGTTTTTATTAAGGCAACCGTCTTTGTTACACGTTATTT